>CM060336.1:46469570-46484570 GCA_030674155.1 Stramonita haemastoma
TCGATATATCTTTGTCTGTCTATCTATCTATCGATCGATCTATCTGTCTATCTTCTATCCTTTATCTGTCTATCTAACTTATCTATCTCTATCTATCTATATCTGATATCTATCAATGTCTGTCTCTGTCTTTGTCGCGTCATCGATATACGTCTGTCTGTCTATCTATTATCTTATCTATCTATCTATCTATCTATCTATCTATCCTATCTATCTATCTATCTATCTATCTAAAACAAACCTATCTATCTGTTCATATTTTGTTTCCTTTTGTCTGGTTCTATTTAATTGTTCTTTGCAATTTGTTCAGTTAGCTTGCTGGATGTCTGGCTGATAGACTTGCAGGTTGGCTAGCAGGTCGGCTGATTGGTTGGCCTGCAGGTTGGATGGCTGGTTGGCCTGCAGGTGGATGGCCGGCTGACTGGTTTCCTTGTTTTCCACCAGCCAGTGACTGGCTTTTTCCACCCCAGCATTTCCTTGTTTTCTGCTCCTCCTCTGCTGCTCTGTTCTCCTGTTGACGGATTGACGTGTGTCACCTGACATACAGACAACAACAACATGAAAGCAACAGACCTATAATGGAATCGCTCCACGACAATTGACATGAAAGAAACAATGTAAAGTAATTACATTAAGGCCCAAGCTTCAAATAAACACCCCCGGAGCGAACTCAATTTCGTTTCTTCCGACACAAAGGTCTGCAAGGCTTTTACAGCAGTGCTGGTTATGAGTATGCGGCCTGCAGGTCTACAGCTGCACTGCTCTGGCCCAGAAACAGAGATGTGATTGCAGGCTTTCTTAGCTGCCCCTTTTCAATGATGATTAACAGCTCCAGTTTTATGTGTGGCTGTGTCAACGAGGTATTGCAAACGTTAGCTTTTCCTTGTGCTTGTTTACAGACTTTGATCGAAAGATATTTACAGGAACAATCTTATACAACCTGGGGTTCAGATTCGTTTGAAAGTTATAGAATGATTAAATCAATTATCAAATAAATCAAACGAGGGACGCCACAGCCTCATGGTTAAGACATGTCAGATCAGAGCACTGGCTTTCCCCAAGTCAAATTAAGCAGCATCCAGCGTGGTTACCAGGGGGATTGCTGACCGTTTGCGCGCCTTGGCTTCAGTACAGTCCCCCAGTTCACCCAGCTGTAAATGGGTACCTGCCCCCTTTAGAGTCATGGAAGGTAAAACAGCGAGGGAGAGGAGATGGGCGCCGCCCTCAATATGCTGACCCTTAGAGAAGCTGAGGTCTCTGATGCCTCGCTCCCCTACGACCTCATAGGTGATGGGACATCTTTACCCTTTCTAACAATGTACAGAGTTTGAATTGTGCTAAATCTTGTAAAACAAACAGGTCAAAGCGCTTGCATTCAAAGCATTCACACGCATGCAGCCATCGTAGTGTGCAATATGTCGTCACACAGGCTTCTCCAGTGGTGTGCTAACGACAAGGTAAGTCAGTTCAGACTGACGAAACGATGGCCCCTTATCCCCCAAAGACTGGTGGTAGCTTTGGGCCACTTTGAAGTGTTGTGTGTCGCTATGTGTGTTGTTCCGGTGACTGAACCCACAGCATTGTTGTGGGATGTGCTTTGATACTCTCAGATGTGGAGGTGTAATTATGGATGCCTACTGTGTGTGGAATATTATCCATTTTCTCGCCTCTGCTTTTCTTCGTGTTTTTTTTCTTTTCATATGTATTAACAAATCATTTATCGTTTTGGAATGAATGAACATGAAAAATAGGCAAGTGCACATAACTATTGCAATCAGACACACACAGAAAGACATGAAAACAGGCACAGGCATACACAGACACACAAACATACACACACATGCTCACGCGTGCGTGTACACACACACACACATACATACATATAATATATATATATATATATTATATAATATATTAATTATATATATATTAACATAAAATATATGTGGTTGTATTTTTTCTATATTCAATTCTTTACATTTTTAAAAACATAATCATTTTCTTTCTTTTTCTATTTTCATCTTTTACTGGCAGCAGTGGTAGGCCATAAGAATATTTACCTAATCTTAGGGTTGCAATGGACACTTCTGAATTCTAAAAAGTCTCTTGTCTTACCACAGAGGGCGAGTAAAGTTGCAGTCACTGCCGGGACCTCTGAAGGATGCTCAACCAGGAGCCGAAACTCAGGTCAGGTCAGGCCCAAAGCATACTTCTTACTCGATGACTCCCCAAATGCTGCCTTCAAAGATTTTTTATCTTATAGTGGATTTTTTTCGGGGAGTTGGGGGGTGAATCTTTGACAAACATCAATTTTATGATGAGAGTGAAGTTGTAACTGGTTACCTGCACTTGTTTTTCTCCACTATATTTTCTCACATACATATACATATATACGCGCGTACGTGCCACGCACGCACGCACGCATGCACATAAGACAACAAAAAACCTACAACAGAAGTTCAAACAACTTGGGGAGTGGGGGTGTAGTTTTTATTTTCGTTCCATGCATAGACTTCTGAGGTCAAAACCAACGGTGAGAGTTTTGTGTTGGTGGCTGGTTTTTGCCCACATTGGAGGGAGGTGGTGTGTGTGTGTGTGTGTGTGTGTGTGTGTGTGTGTGTGTGTGTGTGTGTGTGTGTGTGTGTGTGTGTGTTGTGTGTGTGTGTTGTGTGTGTGTGTGTGTGTTGTGTGTGTTGTTGTGTGTGTGGTGTTGTGTGTTGAGAGAGAGAGAGAGGAGGGAGAGAGAATGAGTGAGTGACAGTGTATGTGTGTGTGTGAGAGTGTGTGTGTGTGTTTATATTATATGCGTGTTTGTGCGTACCTGTGAGCGTGCGTGTGTGCGCATACGTGTGCGTGTTTTAATCTCTCCAAAGTGTTTGTGGGAAGGACTGAAAGATAGAATGAAAAGAAAGGAAGAAAACAGAAATGTGCGTGAGGAAACATTGGTTAAGGGAAAAGGTGTTCTCTTGATTGAAAAAAAAAGAAGAGAGAGACGAGGAGAGAGGGAGACAGCGATTTAAGGCAGGGGAGAGAGGGAGGGAGGTAGAGACAGAGACAGAGGACAGACATAGACAGACAGATAGACAGACAGATAGACAGACAGATAGACAGACAGACAGGCAATCAGCCAGAGACAGAGACGTGGGACAAAGAGACAGACAGACAGACAGACAGACAGACAGACAGACAGAAGACATAAGGACAGAGAGAAGGAAGAGAGAGGGGGAAACAGAGAGAGAGAGAGAGGACGGAGACAACAACAGACAGACAGAGACAGACAACAGACAGACAGACAGACAGACAGACAGACAGACACAGACAGCGCTATTTATCAGAGTCCAATATTATTTGGCTTTGATCTTGAAGTGTTTTGTTAGAGACTGGGGTTCTGATTTTATTAATGTGATTTGTTGAGTGGGTTCTATGTTGAGGTGTTTTTTCTGATGTGTGTTGTTTTCTTTAGCTGTGTGTTGATGTGTTGTTGTGCACTAGGATGTGTGTGTGTGGGAGGGGGGTGTCAGGAGGGGTAGTGTACGCCTACATGTTTTATATATATATATATATATATATATATATATATATATATATATATATATATTTTATATATATATATATATATATGTATGTATGTATGTATGTATGTATGTATGTATGTATGTATGTATGTATAATATGTGTGTGTGTGCGTGTGTGTGTGTCTGTCTGTGTGCCTAGGAACTTTAAAATACATTATATCTTATCCCAACTCATAAACATTTTTAAAAAACCAAAACATATTCACCTTTGATGTAACAATCATAAGTGGTCTGTTGAAAATGAAATCGAACTATTGGGGGTAGGGGAGGAGGAAGGGGGACCGGAGGCTTACAAAGCCCAAGTGGAGGCTTGACCTCAGGTCTTCAGATCACGAACACACTGCTCTAACCACTGGCTATCCCGTCCTCTGTGGAGGCTTGACCTCAGGTCTTCAGATCACGAACACACTGCTCTAACCACTGGCTATCCCGTCCTCTGTGGTGTGCTGTAATGAAGGATAGGTGAGTTGGGCCAGCACACAGCGGCATCAGTGTTAGAGCTGTACCCTCTGATGTCTCATCACATTGGAGGGAATGGCCTGTCGCCATCTTGTTCAATGTGATTCTTGCTTCACGTCTCCCCAAAAGTAAAGCGGACAGACTGTAAACTGAGGCCCCGTGTGCAAAGGCACGCAGAACATCTTGCTTACATGTTAAAACCCGTTCAGCTTTTCGGAAGAGTGGGCCATTGTGTGCCGGGGGAAATGGATGACAAATTTGATACAACTGCATACACACGGGACCAGATGTAAAAAAAAAAGCTTATTCTATTATCTTCGAAATAAAAGAATAAATAGATGAAATAAATAATAAATAAATATCAACATAATAAATAATGACCTTCTTCATCTTCTTGTTCTTCTTCTTGTTCTTCTTCTTGTTCTTCTTGTTCTTCTTGTTCTTCTGTTCTTGTTCTTGTTTTCTTCTTCTCTCTTCTTTCTTCTTCTTCTTTCTTCTCTCTTCTTCTTCTTGTTCGCAACTCTTCTTCGCAATTCTCTTCGCAATTCTTCTTCTTCTTCTTTCTTTCTTCTTCGCAATTCTTCTTCGCAATTCTTCTTCGCAATTCTTCTTCGCAATTCTTCTTCTTCTTCTTCTTCTTCTTTCTTCTTCTCTTCTTCTTCTTCTTCTTCTTCTTTTTCTCCTTCTTCTTCTTCTTCGCAATTTTTCTTCTTCTTCGCAATTCTTCTTCTTCTTCGCAATTCTTCTTCGCAATTCTTCTTCTTCTTCGCAATTCTTCTTCTTCGCAATTCTTCTTCTTCGCAATTCTTCTTCGCAATTCTTCTTCTTCGCAATTCTTCTTCTTCTTCGCAATTCTTCTTCTTCGCAATTCTTCTTCTTTTTCGCAATTCTTCTTCTTCTTCGCAATTCTTCTTCTTCGCAATTCTTCTTCTTCTTCGCAATTCTTCTTCTTCGCAATTCTTCTTCTTCGCAATTCTTCTTCTTCGCAATTCTTCTTCGCAATTCTTCTTCTTCTTCGACGTCGTCGTCGTTGTCGTCGTCATCGTTGTCGAACGCTCAGACAGTAACTATTGTTGTCTGCCATATGAAGGAAAAATAATGCGCTACACTGCCTCCGAGCGCTTGAATGTCAGGCCCAGTGCATCCAGGTTTGGGGTGGAGAGAATGGGGATCTGTTCAGCTTGTCTGTGGAGGAAAGTCTGGAGAAGAGACCAGGAAGACAAAGGATAGACAAGAAGGAGACAGGAGGGAAAAGAATGGGGCAGTAACAGAGAGAGAGGACTGGTAAAGATGACGCTTCCTACCCAGTCATATTGATATTACTGTCCCTATGATTCCTGTGTCATGCAAAATATATAATGATATTATTGTCCCTAAGATTCCTGTGTCATGTGAAATATAGAATGATATCATTGTCCCAAGATTTCTGTGTCATGCAAAATATATAACGATATTACTTTTCCCAGAGATTTCTGTGTCATGCAAAATATATAACGATATTACTGTCCCAATGATTTCCTGTGTCATGCAAAATATATAACGATATTACTGTCCCAAGATTTCTGTGTCATGCAAAATATATAACGATATTACTTGTCCCATAAGATTTCTGTGTCATGCAAAATATATAACGATATTACTGTCCCAAAGATTTCTGTGTCATACAAAATATATAAACGATATTATTGTCCCAAGATTTCTGTGTCATGCAAAATATATAACGATATTATTGTCCCAAAGATTTCATGTGTCATGCAAAATATATAACGATATTATTGTCCCTAATGATTTTCTGTGTCATATAGAATAGATATTATTGTCCCTAAGATTCCTGTGTCATGAAATATAGAATGATATTATTGTCTCTAAGATTCCTGTGTCATGTGAAATATAGAATGATATTATTGTCCCTAAGATTCCTGTGTCATGTGAATATAAAGATATGCCAAATCTGTGTCATGTGAAATATAGAATGATATCATTGCCCCTAAGATTCCTGTGTCATGTGAAATATAGAATGATATCATTGCCCCTAAGATTCCTGTGTCATGTGAAATATAGAATGATATCATTGCCCCTAAGATTCCTGTGTCATGTGAAATAAAAAATGATATCATTGCCCCCATGATTCCTGTGTTATGTGAAATAAAAAATGATACTATTGTCTCATATGATCCATGTGTCATGTGAAATATAATTATAATGATATTATTGTCCCATATGATTCATGTTCTTGTCAAGATATAAAATGATATTATTGTTCTATGTAATTCGTACTCTTGTCAAGATGATATCATTGTGCCACGTAATTCCTGTTCTTGACAATAATCATACTATTACTGTTGTCCCATGAAATTCATACATAAAACCAAGGAAGATAATGGTATTATTATCCCGTGTGATTCATGTTCTTGTCAAGATATGAAATGATATTATTGTCCCATGTGATTCAGGCATCATGTCAAGATATATAATGATATTATTGTCCCATGTGATTCATGTTCTTGTCAAGATATATAATGATATTATTGTCCCGTAAATTTCATGAGTCATGCCTCGAGGTATAATAATGATGTTATTATCCAGTAAATTGCATGTGTCATGTCAAGATATAACATGATGCTATTTTCCTCTGTAATTTATGAATCACGCTACAATAATTTATAATGATGTTATCGTCCCATGTGATTCATGAGTCACACGCTACGATAATGATAGGATTATGTTATTGTCCCATCATATTCCTGCTCCTGTAAAGATCCATAATTCTATTATTGTCCTACAGAATTCAGGCATCTTGTCACAATCAAAACAAGGTTCTCCCTGAGGACGAATAACATAAATTCCATGATAAAAGTGGGCATTTTAAACCTTCAGAAGCCATTGGTTTTCAAAAGGTTGTCCAAACAAGAATCGATTTTTAACTTGTGTAAACCGCTCAAAGCAATGAAGAGGGTTTGTTTAGAGAGATGATTGAATGATTCGTTGTTTGATTTAGTCATTACAAAATTCGTGTTCAGTAATTAATGTGTAAGCAATGTTGTTGTTTTGATATTTCTTACATCGTTCCTTGACGTTTTCTCTTCTCCACAGAAAGTCCAAAGATAGCATTTCTTGCATCTTGATTCACACGCGTGTGAGTGAGTGAGTGAGTGAGTGAGTGAGTGAGTGAGTGAGTGAGTGAGTGAGTGAGTGAGTGAGTGATGAGTGAGTGAGTGTGTGTGTGTGTGTGTGTGTGTGTGTGTGTGTGTGTGTGTGTGTGTGTGTGTGTGTGTGTGTGTGTGTGTGTGTGTGTGTGTTGTCGTTGTTGTTGTTGCTGTTGTTTTGTTGTTACTGTTGTTATTTTGTTGATGGTGATGATGATGATGATGATGATGATGATGATGATGATGATGATGATGATGATGATGATGATGATGATGATGATGATGATGATGATGGTGATGATAATGATGATGGTGAGGAGGATGTCGTCGTTATTGCTGCTAATTTTCTTGTTACTGTTTATTGTTGTCAATGTGGCGTTTGTATACTAATAGTAATATTATTAGAAAGAAAAGTGTTCTTGAAGTAAAGTAGGGAGTTTGGAGATGTGGAATAGAGACATAGGGGTGGAGAGATGAGAGAGACATGAGAGAGAGAGAGAGAGAGAGAGAGAGAGAGAGAGAGAGAGGAGAGAGAGAGAGAGAGAGGAGAGAGAGAGAGAGAGAGAGAGAGAGAGAGAGAGAGAGAGAAGAGAGAGAGAGAGAGAGAAAACTTGAAAACTTGAAAACTTTTTTATTCAAAGAGGGTAATAGAATAAGCAACAATTGCTTTTTTACATCCAGCCCTCGGAAAAGATCCCAACCCCACCGCCCCCCCCCTCCCCCCCCCCCCCGCCGAAAACAAAAGTCAAATAAGCAAGCACCCCCCCCCCCCCACAATAAACATGAAAAGGTGTACACAATGTACACAATATGAAATAGATAATGAAAATCATTTCAAACGAACAAGCAAATACTAAATACGAAGGGTACAGAAAAAAAAAAAAAAATTAATGATTCACGAGAGAGAGAGAGAGAGAGAGAGAGAGAGAGAGAGAGAGAGAGAGAGAGAGAGAGAGAGAGAGAGGGAGGGAGGGAGGGAGGGATATAATACATATACACACACACTCACTTACACACACACACACACACACACACACACACACACACACACACACACACACACACACACACACACACACACACACAAACACACACACACACACACACACACACACACACACACACACAAACATACACACACACACACACACACACACACACACACCACACACACACACACACACACACACACACACACCACACACACACACACACACAAATCGACATGCTATTTACCCACATCTCTGACTACCTCTTTCCAGTCTTTAAAGCATGACTTATATACAAACAAGAATCTATGAGCACATGGCATTACGATTTTAGCTAGAGTTGATGTATAATAGATTCTGAAGAAGGTGATTACAAAATTTGATTTAAAAACAAAGAAAACCCAACATCCAGCAACAACAACAACAACAAAAACCCAACAACAACATCAGCAGTCAGAGTACATTATCACTATAACATAACATACAATAATCATAATACAGAAGCAGAATACATATGTACGAGACCTGAGGTCATGAATAGTTTGTCAATGCTGTTTGTTGTCCCAATTTTAACATGTCTAATAATGATAATGACTATAGTTTAGGAGCATGTTTGAGTATTTTTGAAACAGGAAAGATTTATAGTTACGCTTAAAAGATACAATACTACTTTTCTCTTTAATATTTTTTGGTAAAGAATTCCAAATAATTCCTCCAGAGTAGCGAAGACTTGTTTTATAGAGGTCGAGCCTTGGTTTAGGAATTATTTATTATTGGTGTATCTTGACTGATTAATTGGGAATCTAGTAGTCAGGGTAGATGGAGCAAGACCGTTCATTATACGATACATTATTATTGCTTTATTATATTCCAGATGGTAAGTTAGGGGAAGAATGTCCAATCTAGTATAGTCTTGGGGTGACAAGGTGGAAGGCTTTAAGAGTATCACTTTAATAGCTCGTTTATGGATTCTTAAAAGTGGTTTTAAGCTATTAGCACTACATCTATCATACAATGTTGAGGCGTAATCAATAAATGATTGAATATAAGTAAAATAAAACTGTTTACGAGAATCTAGGTCAAGAAAGTGTTTGATTTTAGAGAGCTGAAATATCTTTTGAGAGATTCGTTTATATAGAAAATCAATATGTGGCGACCAGGAAAGATCATTATCAATAGTAACCCCTAGGAGTCTATGCGTGTCTACTTCTTTAATAACATTATTATCAATATGAATTGGTGGCAAAACAAAGGTTATATTTTGCCGTTTTTGTCGAGATGTAATTATCATATATTTTGTTTTTTGATGATTTAGGGCCATATGATTAAGTTTTGTCCATTCCAATAATTGATTGGCATTTTCTTGCATATAGTGAGATAGTTGTTTCAAGTCGGAATGAGAAGAATAGATAGAGGTGTCATCAGCAAAAAGTTCAGTTACGCCTTTTGTAACAGATAAAGGAAGATCATTGATATACAGTGAAAAAAGAAAAGGCCCTAATACTGATCCTTGGGGAACACCAAATTTTTGTGAAAGAAATTCAGAATGTTCATCATTTAGCCAAACAGTGTGGTTTCGATTAGAAAGAAATGATTTTACAAGTGACAAAGCATCATCAGAAAATTTATATAGTTTCAATTTACGGACTAAAAGGTTGTGATCTATGACGTCAAAGGCTTTTGCAAAGTCAACGAGTAGCAGACCAGTAAATTTGTTATTGTTGATATTTTTTAACCATTCATCAACGAGGCTAATCAGGGCTGTATGGCAAGAATGATATTTTCTAAAGCCAGACTGATTTGGATGAAGTAAGTTATGCTTTGAAATGTGAGACATAAGGCACTGATAAATGTGTTTTTCTAACGGCTTTGAAAGGACTGGTAATATTGAAATAGGTCTGTAATTTGAAGGAACGGTTTTATCACCTGACTTGTACAGAGGGATTATTTTGGCTTGTTTAAGAATATTGGGGAAGCAGCATTTATCAATACATAGGTTATACAGGTAAGTTAGGGAATCACATATTACAGGAGCACTAAGTTTAAGGATCTTTCCATCTAAGCCATCTAGACCACGAGCAGATGTCTGCTTGAGATGTATAAGAGAAAAGTACACTTCGTATACTGTCAAGAATGGGATTACCACATTTGAAGTGATCTTTTTTGAAATACAGAATTCATTCAATAAGGCAAGGTCATTGAAACAAGAGCTATCATTTTTAACTGTTGAGGAGGAAATTGTGGAAAAAATGTTGGTTCAAAGTGGTGGCAGTAATATCTTTTATGACAGGTGCTTTTACTGATTTTTCCTTAGTTAGAGAATTTATAGTTTTCCATATGACTTTCTGTTTATTGCCTGAGCTATCTGATATGAGGTCACGAAAATACTTCTTTTTGGCAATGCGCTTCATTAATGTAATTTTATTTCGTTGCTTCTTAAAGTCAGTGAATTGTTTGGTTTCTATGAGTTTGTCTCTTTTGGTTATTTCCTCTTGAATTTCCTTACTTAGCCAAGGAGGTTTCGGAGTATGTTTAACTCGTTTTATTTTGAAAGGGGCGTGTTTATTATAGATGTTGATGAAAGTATTTTGCCAAAATTCAAATGCTAGATTAGGGTCAGTTAACTGATAAACATTTGAAAGAGAAGAATGTGAGAGGTCATTTAGGAAATCATTTTCATTGAAATTAGCAAAGGATCTGTATGTTATTACTTTGTGATCTAATTTAGGAATTTTAGCGCCTTTTTTAAGCCAAGTAAGACAGACAGGATAATGATCGCTACATCCATTAGGGGGAGAACATGTTTCTACGATGTTTTGCTTTGAACTAATATAGATATGATCGATCAATGTCTCAGAGGAGGGGGTAACACGGGTTGGTGTGTCTATTACTTGAAGGAGGCCAAAACTTTCATACAACTGTGTCCATCGCTTATTGCGTTTCAAGAGATCTATATTAAAGTCACCAAAAAGAATTATTTCATTATTGTTTAGTGAAACAGCTTCCATCATCTCATTAAAATGATCATACCAGTCAGAGTGCTCAGAAGGGTTGCGGTAAACAAATCCAGTAAAAATAGGTTTATTGTTTTTTATATTTACTTGAACCCATATTGATTCTACTCTGTGTTTTTCAAAGGAAACTATACGTTTGTAAGTGATTGATTTAGAAACATATAGAATTAAACCAGTTTGCTTTGGGAAAATGGGGTCAAGTCGTACAACATCATAACCAGGAATAAACACATCATTATCAGATATATGGTTTGACAATCTGGATTCAGCACAGCAAAATAAATGAAAAGGTTTACCGTTATTATGCAAAACTAGAGATAATTCATCTAACTTATTAAGAACATGATTTATATTCAAAAATCCTATTCGAAGACCACCCTCTGTAGGCCAAACTTTCAAAGTAGACATTGCAGAAAGTTAATATCTGCACAAAACTAATAAACGATCTCTGGCAACACAGGGTTTAGATCACAATGCATATAACCAAACAGGCAAATAAGACAGCAATATGTTACAAGAAAATCTTGAGCGTGTTTCAATCAAAAATAGTTCAAACACTTAGTGTACAGGTTATGTACAGTTGAACGTCCAACAACCAGTGGAAGAATAATATTATCCCAAACACCACAACTAGTCAAATCATCTGACGATGAGCAGCTGCACACACTGCTACAGTCAAAATCAATAGTAAAGAGACAAAGATAAATATCAAACAAGATAACCACAAACAATAAGACTAATTAACAATTGGATGAGAAGCAGCAATGGTAATGAAAAGAAAAGTATGTAAAGCAAAAGACAAGATATATATCTATATATATATAAAAAAATATATATATATACAGACATATAAGTAATAACACCAAGAAAAATACCCAAATGACTTAGGCGATGACAACAATGCAACACCGAGAAGTGTATAGACACAAGTGAATTAAACAGGCCAAAAGCAAGTCCGATAAGGCAAAGCACAAAAAGAAACCTTTTCCAATAAATCCTTCACCGATCAATAGATAACTCCAATACAATGAAATAGGAGATTGGCTATTCTGCAACACACACACACACACACACACACACACACACACACACACACACTCACACACACACACACACACACACACACGCGCGCCGCGCGCGCGCACACCCACACACACGCAAACACACACACATACACACATAGCAAACACACATGCATGCACGCACGCACGCAGGTGCACATGCACACATGTGTAGACGTACACACTCACACATACTTACCCGCGTACAGACACATACGCACGCGGGAGCATGCATCTGCCTCCCATATTCAATTTTACATCTCTTGACATCTTTTACTTTGGAGGAGGGGGGGGGGGGGGGTCCATTCTTTCCTTTCCTTCCAAGTGAGCTGTGTTAAATATAATCAGAACAATAAATAAGTACGCATTATTAATTTTCTATGTAGTAGTTGTCTAAATGGAACAGATCACAGTGTGACACCACTATAAGCATGGTATCAACCTTGACCATGCTGTAAGTTCATGATATGTGATGTCATCATACTTAGTAAATGTAAACAATGATTTATATCACTCTGTGGGGAAGTTGGGTTGACATTCTGCACTGAATATTTTTCTGGGAGTGCATGTGATGTAACCGGAGGTTTACCAATATTTTGGTGATTAAACTCTCTAACTATATTGAAATGATAGGGCTTCACTTTGAGAGAATCAGAAGAGATAGGGAAAACTGTTTCAGGAGGTCGTGGGTGCCTCTGGGGTAGAGGTGGAAAATTGTCCATGGAATGAAATGAAGGGAGAAGAGGTGCATCAGGTGTGTTGCTGTATGTCTCCTGTCTAGGATCAAGTCTGCTAATGTTGGATTGAGACCTACCCTGTGGTTCTAAATAAAGAGGAGGAGGAGCAGAATAATTGCTCTGCCAGCTGAGATCAGTACTGATGGATCTGTGTGGATTGTCACTGCGGTGGGTGACAGGATCATGTGCACTTGTAGGACGTGCAAAAGGGCCATGGAAAGCGGTGGGATGAGAAGCTTGTAAGTGATATGGTGTGGTGCCAGAAAATGTCTGAGCATGTCCACGAAGAGCATGGTTCCCTCTGCCAGGCTGCTGAACATTGGCACTGGCCATAGTGTTTCTGCTGCCAGGGTTCAGTCTGTCTGCACTGGACCATGACGGTCCCCGGTGTGAACCATGCCTATTCTGCTGATTGGTGCCTGTCTCAGCACGGTAGGTATGATAGTCTCTGCGTGGAGGCAGAGATTCAGCAAGCCAGTTAAGCACAGTGCTTTTAACATTTAAAGCTAGCTGAGCTGTCCCCTTGAAGCTGGGGTGAGTGAGGTCATGATACATGATCTGTTTTGGAGCACCAGAAGAAGTAACAAAAGCGTCAGTATTATCAATGAAAGTTGTGTTAGTGATTTTACATGCAGACATGAGGTTACGGTTGGAGGGAATTATAGAATTATTCAGATTGTGTCTACCTTTTGCTGGTACTAATGAACTCAGTGCTACTTTTGAGGAGGGAAAAATCTGACAGCACTTTTTGATTAAGGTTGTCCAGTGTTCTACAGAGACTTTTCCGGAAGGGCAGTCATTGACACCCACATGGACTACCAAAGCTTTCACATTTCTGTGAGTTGGCTGCTCAGCCAGCCAATGCTCTAGATCCAGGGTCGACATGCCTGGGACACAGATTTTGTGCATGCAATACGAGCGTAAGGCAAGTCTTTTGGGGTCCAAGTGTCGTATTACTGAGTCCCCTATGAGGAGTGCAGTTGCATGATCACTCACATTTATGGTTTGGAGTAGTTCAAATGGTGATGGAGGTTTATCGTTACCAGAGTTAGTAATAGGTCTTTGCATATTATGAGTGATATTGCCTTGTGAGTAGTTACAGTTAATGTCAGTGGTCATGTCATGGTGAGTACTGTCTGAAAGAGAGGCATATTTGTTAGAGACTGGAACAGAGTAATTAACAGAGAGGGGGAAGTCAGAAAGAGTGTCTTGTTTTGAGTTGTTTGTTTGGAGTGATGAGTGTTCTTCATCTGAGGGCACTTTGGCATCTGCCTGTCCCAAAGGGAGGGCACTTGGCTGGCTGTCGGGAGTCTTGGACACAGTTAAGGAAGTGGAGGTATGGTCATAGTCTGTGAGCTCGGCACCACCTGAGTAACACACAGGTGGTTCACCTGTTGCATGCGAGGGGGGCAGGTCAACTGGCGGAGTTTCCTCTTGCTGGTCTCCAGCTGGAGGCACTAGCTGAACACACCCAGGAGTCTTGTTTCCCTCAGTTGTTTTGTTGTCTTGATCCTGCTCACATTGTGTGGCAGCGTGAGTCACTGCAGTCTTGGGTTTTGTCTCCTTTGGTTGAGAGCGAAGTTGATGCAGTTGAGTTTTAAGGGCCTTGTTCTCTGCTCCTATTGTATTGACTTGCATCTTCAGTTGATTTACTTGAGTGACTAGATCTTTTAAGTCTGATAACAGTAAATTTATTTTTGAGTTCATGAGAGTCTTTAGTTCATTTTTTGTAGCCACTTTGGCATCTTCAATTAATGAGATAAAGGTTTCTTTAATATCGTCTTGTGAGATGGTCAGTTCTTGAACATTTTGTTTAAGTTCTTCTATCTGTAATTTGTTTGTGTGTAATTGACGCTGCGGAGATTTTACCATCTTTTGCGTGAAACAGAGAGTCCGTCTTCTCAGGTTTTTACTCTTAGACTTCACAGGAGTTGCTCTAAGTACTGACTGTTTGCTGTTAGTTGAAGAGGACTGCACCACAGTGGAGAGTGGGGTAGGAGGATGGAGGACAACCCTGGG
>CM060336.1:46492070-46504570 GCA_030674155.1 Stramonita haemastoma
AGAGGATAACAGATATAGATTCCCCCCCCCCCCCCCCCCCTCCTGTGCTCTCAGGCTTAGCTACTGCTGATGTCCATGTGCTTTTTTTCTCCTGATGTGGGCGTGCCAGTGTTCATAGACTGCTTTACAGTGTCTGTGATAACATTTTCTGTTTACTGGTTTGAAGCATGGCTTGTAACGCATTTGACTTTGTCTGTTTGTGAGTTAATAAAGTATCTGAATTGAATGATTAGAGTTGTGTACAACTATCAACATTATGTAAATGGTTAAGTAGTTGATTCACGATGCACACAGTGTTCAGGACACATTTCTAAAGGCACAAACTGTTGGCACTTGCATCTTTGCACAACAGAACCACATGCTCTACGAGGAGATGGCTGTTAAAAAAATTAATAATAAAATCACAGAATATACTTCCCATTGAGGACGTTGTTGATGTGAAGAGAGCTTCTTTCCCAATAGTAGCAAAATCCCTTTTTGTGGTAAATCTTGATTTCTATCGTAAAAATACCTAATCGTCCTGCGATATCGTTTAAAATACTCATGAAACATTTTTCACATAGCTATTTCTGAAAACATGAAATTATGATGTTTTATTTTTATTTTTTCTTCTTTTTTTTTTTTTTGGGGGGGGGGGGGGGGGGGGGCAGGGTAATAAAAGACAATCTTCAGACCAAATGGTTTCGTACTAAGCAGCAAGGGGCGACTATTGTCATTGTTTTAGCAAATGGGGGAAAAGACCATTGTAGGAGGTGAAGAACACAGGGTGCCCGCCTCCTGTGAACGATGTTATTTTACTTTCTGTTTTATTATCACTCTTGTAGTCGTTCTGCACGCTCTAAGGCACACATAGAAATAAACTTTTTATTGGGTGAAAGACTAGCCCTTGACTCAAACCTCAAGTAATTGTGAACAAATGTGGTAGGTTTGACCATTTCTAGTTTTCTTCTCTTTCAGCAAACACTGTATCCCTTGGATCAATTGTCATCTGCCAACTGTCTCACCACAATGAACATGCATGTGGAGGTTCAACGCTGTAGGAACACAAGCAATCCTCGTCTGATGATCCTTTCCAACTTTCTCGTGACTACTTGGTATTGCTCTATGTTCACAGTCCCCCACAAAACAGCACAATCGCATTTTTTCATTCTTAAACAACCTGTGAGACGAGCACAATATTTTTGCTGACAAGCCTCCTATACAAGACACGACTTGACCCGGAAGTTAAAGATGATGTCCTCGTTTTAAATATTGAAAACCTGATGTAGCAAGTTAAGAACGTTTAAAAATCTAGAACGTCAAGGATATTAAGAACTACTTTGAAATTTGTCACTTTTCCTTTTATTTCCCTTTTGTTAAACTTACATGTGTACTGCACGTAGGTCTACGAAGACATCCACATAAACAAACAAAACAAGAAAAAAACACTTAAAACCAAAAGCAAAAAGAGCAAAGTTGATCTTCGATCGTTTAGGAAAGGAAAACACAAATCAATCATTAAATGGCTTTCATTTCTGTTTATCACAGAATGCCAATCAATGCATTTTACTCCCCGCTTACCCTGCCTGCCTTTCTCAGTCTGAACAGAATCATACAGCTGAGAACACTGATTGGTTTTGACGTAATTGCTATTATCATTATTCCATGAAGGGACTGTTTGTTTTCATCACGGCACGTTGCCTGCATCATAACGGTTGCCTTGTTATTGTTGTATTATCGTCAACAATGTGTATTTGTTGGAGCCAGCCAATCAGTCTGGTATACAATAAGTTGTGTGTGTGTGTGTGTTGTGTGTGTGTGTGTGTGTGTGTGTGTGTGTGTGTGTGTGTGTGTGTGTGTGTGTGTGTGTGTGTGTGCTTACATAATCGTGGGGGGGGGGGGGGTGTAGGCCTAATCGTGGATATGCAATTCGTGCTTGATTATGATATCCTTTTCCCGTCTCTATTCCCACCGCCTTCTGTATTTCTCCTCTCTTTCAGGCCTGATGGAACTGTATAGCATTGTATTGCATGTATTGTATTGTACTGCATTGTATTGCATTGTACTGCATTGTATTGTATTATGTTGTATTGTAGGGAAACATTGCGCTCGCAATTTGACGATCTTGGTTCGATTCCCGTTCGAGATTTTTCTCCTGGAGTTAACATCAGTGCTGACCTACTCTCTCCCAAAGTCCTTCAGATGAGACTATAAACCGAGGCCCCATGTGTGAACGCACACAGAACTTCCTGCGCACACGTTTAATCCTGATCCGCTTCTCGTAAGAGTAAGCCATCGTGTGCCGGTGGGAACAGATAAAATTTACAAAACTGCATACACACGGGGACTGGATGTAAAAAAGTTAAGAGTGCTTATCCCATTATCCTCGATATAAAAGAATAAAAAATAGAGAAATAAATCAATAAAATGTCATAATCTATTGTATTGTGTTATATTGTGTTGCATTGTATTGTATCATGTTACGTTGTATTGTATTTATTGTTTTGTAATTCAGTTTATTGCAGTTTATTGTATTGTATTGCATGGAATTGCTTTGTATTGACCGTATGGAATTGTTATGTATTGCATTGATTGCATGTATCTATTGTATCATATACCGCTTTCAGTCACATCTGATCAATTTTCTCTTTGCTGGGGGCGTTACCTTTAGACCACCGGCCTAGATCAAGATTATCAATCAATCAGTCAATATTAGTCAAAGGTGTTCCAATAACCATGCTTGTGATGCAAGAATGGTCATCGCTCGATAAGTCGTTTATTATTCATTCATTCATTCATTCATTGAAACTTGTCAAGCTATATTTCAGACACGTATGAAAAGTTAAGCAGGTAGGCTAAACTAACCCCCACCCCCCACCCCCAAAAAAAAATTAAAAAGCAAAAAAACAAAACAAAAACCCTGGCCTATCAGTTCATGCTCGAGATATTTGAATGCTTTTATCAACTTTATTCAGTTGTGTTTTATCATGTTTTATTATATGTTCGGATTGTTTTTCTCAATTGTGTTTTATCATGTTTTATCACATGTTCGATTGTTTTTCTCAATTGTGTTTTATTTGCCTTATTACATGTTCAATTGTTTTTTTCAATTTGTTGTGTTTTACCAACTCAATTGTATTAATACCAGCCCTGTTTCTGAACTGTGTTTGTGTCAGTAACAATGCACAGGTGGATTCCACAGCTGGGGGGTTATTCTTAGTGTCAATGATTACTCTCCTCTCTGCTTCAATGCAGTTTTCGTTCTCTTTCTGATTTCGAGTTGTTTTACATATTGATTTATAAACTGAACTGCGTCCTATGGGTTAAAAGGGTTAAAACAGCTGTCAGTAATCTCTCTCTCTCTCTCTCTCTCTCTCTCTCTCTCTCTCTCTCTCTCTCTCTCTCTCTCTCTCTCTCTCTCTCTCTCTCTCTCTCTCTCTCCAAACAAGTGCTCTTTTTCATAGACCAATAAACAATTTTCCCCAACAGTTACAAATTGAAATTAAAAAATAGTTTAACAAAGCAAATTTAGAAGCATTGCAAAGTGACACAAATTGAATAGATTTATTTATTTATTTATCTATTCATTTCAGTGTAAACACCGCGCTTTTAATCCACAGGAACGTAGCAGGGCATCCTATTACAAAAGGAAATGACGGTCCAGTTGCTGCCATATTGAATTCCTTATGGACTAGCACTGGGCCTCAGCCTATATGGCTTAGGGCTTAGGCTACAGCCACTGTGAATGCAGCCCTGAAATCGTGTTGGCGGCCAGCTTCACAATAAAGATGAACAGGAGTAAAGCAGTCTGGTTCAGACAAGCGTGGAACTATTCAACAATGATAAATTAGTCTTTCATGATGTTTAGTGCATTGTCTAGTTTCCCGCTGTGGGTCTTCGTTTTGATAGCGTTAAACTCGTCACTAACTTTCGTATTTTTAACTTTGCACTTTTTTTTGCACCCCCTTTTTTCTTCTTCTCTTCTCCTCTCTCTCTCTCTCTCTCTCCTCTCTCTCTCTCTCTCTCAGTGCTGACTCCACTTTCCCTAAAGTCCTTCGGATGAGACTTTAAACCGAGGCCCCGTGTGCGAACGCACGCAGAACACCTTGCGCACACGTTAAATCCTGTTCCGCTTTTCGTAAGAGTAGGCCATCGTATGCTGGTGGGAACAGATGGCGTTTGCAAAACTGCATACACACGGGGACTGGATGAAAAAAGCACAAGAGTGCTTACTCCATTATTCTCGATATAAAAGAATAAATCAAATCAAATCAAATCAAATCTCTCTTATATCCTAAACTTATCATTAGAAAGAAATAATTATTTTAGTTAGAACGGGCTGTGTTTGGTTGGTGTTTGGTTGGATGGTTTTTCCCTCTCTGTGTGTTTTTTCACTCACAGTTACACCTTTTATAAACTCTTAAAACTCATGTTCTTGAACACCACTAGAAAAATGTTAATGTTTGGGCATAACATCATAATGTTGTTAATCAAGTGTTTGTTTCCTGTTAGGTTGGGGGTTTTTTTGTTTTTTTTTTCGTTGTTTTTTCCCTGGTCTTCACAATATTGTTTTTAAGTAAGAAAGATTCGTCATGTTTGATATGTATAGATCTGTTTTGTAGCTTCTCTGCTGTCTTTTCTCAATTTTAATCTGTTTGATCTAATTATAACCAGTGAATCTCTTGACATGAATGTCCGGGTCAGTTAGGGATTATGTGTTTGTTAAATACAGATCTATCTTTTGTTTGAAAAGGATTCCTGTACCCAGTGGGGATTATGCCTATGTTGAATTAGTACCTATTTTATAAGGATTCCTGTACCCAGTGGGGATTATGCATAGGCTATGTTGAATTAGTACCTCTCTCCGTTTCACAATCACAGGGTGAACTTCTATACTTGGTGACGGTAATTTTTTTTTTTTTTTTTTTTTTTTTTTTTTTTTGCTTTGTTTTGCTTTTACTTTATCTTAGCTTTTTGGGGTTTGTGTTTTTTTCCTATTCCCGAATCAGGGCAAGGGCCAGATAAAAAAAAAAAGTAGAGTCTTACTCTGTTACCCTTGAAACATCAGGATTATTCCTTTATTCATGTATTTATTGTGTATGACCCACGGTATATAAAATGTTGAACAACTTCAAGGAGTTCTGGGTCAGCCTGCATGTTTCCATTCATGGACTCACCAGTCTGTCTGATCTTAGTCCTCTTGGCATGGAACTGAAGTCCTGCACTTCTGCCTACCCCCTTAACTTTGTCTATGAATTATTATTATTGTTGTTGTTATTATTATTATTATTATTATTATTATTATTATTATTATTATTTATTATTATTATTATTATTTATTATTACTGGTGTACGGTTTTTGCAGTCTAATAACCATGAGATGAGCGTCATTAAATTTTGCGTATCTCAGGTTTGTGACTTCTTCCTCCGCCAATCTTTGCTCCTGGTTCTCTCATCTCTGGGTCTCCTAGCATAATTATGGTCTGTAATACAAGCTGAGGCAAGGCAAGGCAAGGCAAGGTAAGGCAAATTCTTTTATTCAAGGATAATGCATAAGCATTCGTGTGCTTTTTTACATCCAGTCCCCGCCCTTATCAGGGATAACATCAAGATAAAAAATCTCTAACTAAACAACAGCAATAATAATGATCCAAATACCAAGAGCAAGAAAACATACCAAGTAGCAAACAAAAGACAAGAAAAAAGAAAGAAATGTTGAACAGCTCTGAGGCAATTATCATTGGCTGTCTTCAAGCTGGAATTGAAAACAAAATAGCGAGGTTGTTACTATATTATAAATAACAACAACAAATAACAACAAAAACGCGTCCGAGCCTAGAATAAACAAAACAAGTAATCAAACAGTGAAAAATTGTTCATACTTGATTGCATCAAAACTTTGAATGATACCCCTCCCTCCCGTCCGTGCAGTGTCGTAATTCATACTTCAATAACAATCATGGGTTTCTTGTGTTACAGAGGAAAACTACCATTCTTTCAGAACTTAATTTACACCACTACTAAAGGGAGGGAACCACTGAGACAATATTTTCTGTTATCAATGGGCGTTGTCGGCCATTACTCGTGTACCGGTCCTCGTAAAGTTAGTAAGACAGTCTATACCAAGGGACACACACAAACTAGGGATACACACACACCCACCCACACACACACACACACACACCACACACTACACGACTTTTTTGTTTGTTTTGTTTTTGTTCCAATGGACAACTAGGCCTACCGCAACCTAGGCCTGGTTCGAAACAAGCAGAGGCAAGGCTAGGCCTAATCCACCGTTTCGTAGCAACATGGCTGAAACTGGAAAGTCGAAGGTATCGAATGCTCGAGATGCCTTGGAAAGTAAGATGTAGACAGTTATTGTTGATCGTGAAGTTATGTGTCTTAGTTAACAGTGAAATAGGGATTTATTTGCATTTATTTTCGTCCGTGTTTGTTGCTGTGTTCATTAGATAAGACTTTCCAAAGTTGACAAGCTCTTTTGTTTACTTTCGAAACTTGTACGTGTTCGTTCACACAACACACACACACACACACACACACACACACACACACACACACACACACACACACACATGTGCATGCATGTATTATGCAATTATTTTATATATTATTATTTTGTAAACCCAGTCACATGATCATGATGATGTGAAGATCCTCTCTCTATATCAGTATATATCACATTATCAGTATACATGTGACAATGTTACTCTGTGTGTGTGTGTGTGTGTGTGTGTGTGTGTGTGTGTGTGTGTGTGTGTGTGTGTGCATACATGTGCATATTAACTTGCATGTTTTCCATTAATATTGATAATTATTTTTAAATTTGTTATATTTCCTTTTTTTCAGCACTGATAGAGATGTCCAAAATGTTAGACACAGGGCTTGATGCAGAAACTCTGGCATTATGCATCCGGATGTGTGAATGTGGCATCAACCCTGAAGCCTTGTCTCAAGTCATACTGGAGTTGCGCAAAGAAACTGCTGCTGCCATTGTAAGGTTTGCTTCAAAATGATATGATAGGATATGTTTTATGTGTTTCTAAATCAAAATTAGGATAACATCATTCATCTAAAAGTAAATTTAAGCTCAGTAGATTTTTTAGGAGGTAATATAGTTCTGATTGATTTGTGATACTATTGTTTTGAATTTTGAGAAGCTAAGAGATTGTGCGTCGGTGCATAGGTAGGTGGGTGGACATGTTGCTTTTTTGACTATGTTTATTCATGAAAACAAAGTGACATCAGACAATGGGGAGTGGAGAGAGTTAAGTTGATGGATGTACGAATTAAACTAGATAAACTGCTAGATAACTTAAATACAGTACACAGAAAGGGATTAAACAATGTAGCAACTATAAAAACATAAAATAATATGAAAGGTTAGTGTGTGTGGTGTGTGTGTGTGTGTGTGTGTGTGTGTGTGTGTGTGTGTGTGGCGCGCGCGCACGCGCATGCATTCACTTGGTGGTACCTTATTTGACTACCTGTGTGGAAATTAGTCAGAAAAGTCTATTTCTGCAAAGCCTTGTTCTCATTCTGGAGAATTCTCCAACTGTCACACACACACACACACACACACACACACACACACACACACACACACACACACACACACACACACACAACACACACACAGAGTTTTAACTGTATGCACATTGGGACTGGATGTCAAAAACAAACAAACAAATAAAGAACAATTTATCATCTTCAAAATGAAAAGATTGAAATAACTGGATTTAATCAATAAACCCTCTGATTTAAAAACAACTGTATCTACTATTTATTCTCTTGTCCATGATTCATAAGACCTGTGTGCTTTTTTTATGTTTGTTTGTTTACAGGTTTGTTTTTTCTTTTCTTTTTTGAGGCCATTGTTGTTTTTGGGGGGTGATTTATTTTGTTTGGTTGGTTGGGTTTGTTTCTTTTTTAGGGGGAGTGTCAGGTTTGTTTGGTTGTTGTTGTTGTTGTTGTTGTTTTTTTGTGGTGGTGGTGGTGGAGGAGGAGGGTATGAACAAATGAAAATTAATGATCAAGTTCATACTAGTACTAGTAGTAGATGAGATTGAGAGTGGCAAAGGAATGGCTTGAGTGCATTCTGTGTAACATCGATTTTTAGTCAGATAACCCTTTCTTGGTTTTTTTGTTTTTTTATACCCTTTTCACTTGTGTTGTGTACAACTGACTGGAAAGTATCCTTTCACATTGATAATGTATGCCTTGTAAGACTGCTACAAAACTGGTAATCATTAAATGTGTGTGCGTGTGTGTGTGTGTGCGTGTGTGTGTGTGTGTTGTGTGTGTGTGTGTGTGTGTGTGTGTGTGTGTGTGCGTGTGTGTGTGTGCGTGTGTGTGTGCGTGTGTGTGTGTGTGTGTGTGAGTGTGTGTTTGTGTGTGTGTGTGTGTGTGTGTGGTTGTGTGTGTGTGTTGGTGGGGGTGTTGTTTGTAAGACTTTTATAAAACTGTTAATCATTAAATATGTGTGTGTGTGTGTGTGTAAGGGACAGGGGCAGGGGGAGGGGGATGGTTGTTCTGTTTTGTTTTGAGATTGACCAGGGCCTTTTGCAGCATGTTGCAATGAACACACAATACAGAGTCCGAGTATGTAGTTACCTCCCTTGTGTTGTTCAGAAATGGCATCTCTCTTTTTCTCTATTCAGATTTATAACTGCTTCCTTTCTGACAGTACAGGAGTAGTCTGCCCTTTGTCCAGAGTGCATCAGCCCTAACAGTGTGTAGCCATGTCTGTTTCAATATCATTATTATTATTGTCTTGTGTGTACTTGTGTTTTGTTGATTTTTGCTATCGTCTTGATTTTTTTCTTTTCTTTTCTTTAGATAGATGGCTTGATGGAAAAAAGCAGACCGCTGCTTACTCAATGTACCATCTGGAAATAAAAATTTGATTGATTGATTCATTGATTGTTCTTTCTCTTTATATCCCTCAGTTATTGATCATTGTGTCTGTTTTTTGTGTCTCTATAGCTCAAAGGAGTTTGAGGGAATAAAGCATTATGAAATGAATTGTATGTTGTTGTTGTTTCTGTTGTTTCTTTTTTGTATTTTTTTTATTTAGTTAAGCAGCCAAATCAGCCACCAACAGAGTGTGATGGTTCTTTCTGCACTCCTTTCTAATGTCAGCCATTCTATAGCAGAGTTGTTGGTTGTGTTGTAATTAATTTTTTTTTTAATATAATAAGAAATTGTTGAAATGTTTGACTGTGGGCAGTTTTAGTTTGATCCACATGTGTGTGTGTGTGTGTGTGTGTGTGTGTGTGTGTGTGTGTGTGTGTGTGTGTGTGTGTGTGTGTGTGTCTCTGTCTGTGTCTGTGTGTCTGTCTGTGTGTTTGTGTGTGTGTTTGTGTATGTGTTTGTGTATGTGTGTGTGTGTATGTGTGTGTATATGTGTGTTTGTGTGTGTGTGTGTGTGTGTGTGTTTCTGTGTTTGTCAGTCACTCTATTGTGTATTGATGTATGCATGCCTGTTTCAGAGCCAGCAGATGCCAGCAGATTCCACCTGACATCCCAGATCCATGAAACTGCAGCGGTTTTCTGACACCTCACAACACTAACAGCACCCTGGATGGAGCCACAACACCGTCTGTGGATCATCCTCGTGGCCACCACCACACCCCCTGCACCCACACCCGTGTGAATGCTCCCAGGCAGAGAGCTGGGAGTGTATGAACAGGGAGCACACCCAACACCACCACTGCACCAACAAGAAGTGACCTGCACCCTGCACTGTGTGTGTGTGTTGTGTGTTGTGTATTATATACATGTGTGTGTTTGTCTTTGTGGTGGTGGGTGGACTGCCAAAGTGGTTACAGCATCAATTCATGAGCTGATGTTAATGCCCAGAGCCCAGGTTCAAATTTCTGCTTCCCCCTGAGGCCTGTCAGTATAGATAGCATCCCCCGCTTTCTGGAAATTCTGCACTGGAAATTCCCTCTTTTCTGTCCCTTTTTTGTTTCTGCCTTGTTCCTGTTTCTTCCTGTTGCCTCCTTTCTTGTCTTTTTTTCTGCCTCTGGGTCTGTTCTGTTTTTTCCAGAAAGACTGAAAAGATAATAATTGTCTCCCCTGCCGAAGTGGGATGCACTGGGCCTGACTTGTCAGATGCCTTAGGCAGTGCAGTGCAGTTTTGCTCATATGACAGACAACACATGCTGTCTGTGTGCTCGACAAAGTATAAAAAAAATCTCTGCTTTAAGTGCCCTTGTGACTGCGCTGTGTTTTTTTTTTTACCTTTGAGTTAACATTAGTACCAACTGGAAGTCATTCTGAAGAGACAGTGAACAGGTTTATCCTGTGGTAATGACAAGGAGGACATGTTTGCACACACACGTCAAGATCAGCACCCTTCTTCTGTAGAATGGATGGGCCAGCAGTGGCTGGTGGCCTGGATGACTCACACATGCCCAGCATGCCTCTCGAGATCTTGCCAATGATGGGCTCAGCCAGGTTTACCTTTCCCGAGATTTCATGCAGCAATTGTTTCATCTGCCTTTGAAAAGATGCAGGAGTTGTCTGTTGTGCTATAGAATAAAACAGTGAGGGTGTGGATAATTATTATTCTGATAGGAGATAGGTACTCAGGTTGTGCACTTTGTTTATCTTTTAATTAATTTATTTATTGTTTTTTTGTAAAATGGTTTCAGGGTTGAGTATTGTGGAGGGTTTATTTTCAGGGGTTGGGGGTTGTTAGTGCCTTGGGTAGAGCTCCAGTGGTGACAATTTTGCATACGCGCTGTTTTTGCCCACCATGAAGGTAGCAGCCTTTTTACTCTGGGCATGTTCTGTAGCTTAGAATAGCATACTTAAGATATGGTGTTTTAACCTGGGAGGGGAGGGGGAGGGGTGTTCTTTGGTGGTATTGCCTCTGTGATTTTATTTATATCTTAATATGCTTTCAAATGGTGAAGAATTTAAGCCAAAAACTTCTTGTTGTTTTTGTGTGTGTGTGTGTGTGTGTGTGTGTGTGGTGTGTGTGTGTTGCATGTGAGTGCGTGCCTATGTGCATACGTGTGCATGTTTTATCAGCACTATTTGAAGTTAATCTGACAATAAACAAACTAATGATTATGGTTGTGTGTTTATGTAGAATGACAGAGAGAGAGAATGTGTGCGTGTGTGTGTGTGTGTGTGTGTGTGTGTGTGTGTGTGTGTGTGTGTGTGTGTGTGTGTGTGTGGTTTTGTGTGTGTGTGTGTGTGTGTGTGTGTGTGTGTGTGTGTGTGTGTGTGTGTGTGTGTACTTTATTATTTTATTTTTGCTCTCAAGTGGGTTCCACACTGTCGTTTCAAGCCAAATGGTCAGCACAGTTTTTGTTCACAGCATGGAAAGCTCACTTCTGGTTAGAGACGGAACCAGGCTCCCTCATCATAATAAAACACAGTAACTCCAGACTCCATTCAGGGGGTTTATCCCATTTTTCTTTTTGAATCTCATGATTCAGTTGAAGAAAGGTCTTTTCTGTAAATTCATGTTTTCATCAAACTTTTATCAAAATTGCTGTATCTTGCAAAAAAGTGCATTCTGGGAATTGAACAGAAAAATTAGATTCTGTTTTCAACATGGTGCCTCACACCCATTATGCCTGTGGTAATTTTTTTTTTTTTTTAAAGAAAACAAGGCCATGATCTGTTGTTGTATATAACAGATGTAGTGTTTTTCTCTCTAGAATTAGAAAAATGGGGGGGTGGGGGAGGGGAGCTTCCCCATGGGGACACTGGGGGCCTGTCAGTATCAATAGCATCCCCACTTTCTGGAAATCCTGTGCCAGGAATTTCCTCTTTTCTATCCCTCTCTTTGTTTCTGCCTTGTTCCTTTTCTTCCTGTCACCACCTCCTTGTCTATTTTCTGCCATCTTGGTCTGTTCTCCTGCCTTTCTTCTAGAAAGACTTAAAAGATGATAATTTTCTCTCATGCCAAAGTTGGATGCGCTGGGCCTGACTTGTCAGGCGCTTGATGGCTGTGTGACGCAGTTTTGCTGATGTGACAGACAACAATAGTTGATGTGTCAGTGTTCCACAAAGAAGACAAAGGGGGTGGAGCACACACACACAAAGGAGCACACACACACACACACACACACACACACAACACACACACACACACACACACATATGCACGCAGACACACACCACATACACACACACACACACACACATACACACACACACACACACTTACACACACACACACACACACACACACACACACACACACACACACACACACCGCACACACACACATACACACACACACACACACACACACACACAGAGGAATATGCACACATGCTTGAACAAACTCGCTCCTGACAAGTTTCAAATTTGTCAGTTTGATGACTGATGTTTATTGATCAGTGTCTGTTGAATTCTCCATATCCAGACACGGTCTGCTCATACCTGCAACCAGCCTTCTGCATTCCCTTTTTCCTTATGTGTGTGTGTGTGTGTGTGTGTGTGTGTGTGTGTGGTGTGTGTGTGTGTGTGTGTGT
>CM060336.1:46509570-46532996 GCA_030674155.1 Stramonita haemastoma
ATGACAACCTAACAACTTTGTTTTCAATGTAGGCGTTGGCACTTTGCTTACATCAATAACGGACACAGTGTTTGGCCACGGCAACATGATTTTATCAAAGCCATCTGTAGTGTCCCGGAATGTAAAGGGGGGAGAGGGAGAGAGAGAGAGAGAGAGAGGGGGGGGGGGGGATTCAAGGGATGGGCAGGTGGTAGGGAGAAGAAGGCAGAGGAGAGGAGAGGAGGAGGATTGGGAGGGGGGGGGGGGGGGGGTCAGACGTGAGCTTGTCCTGTTGCGGTAGTGATGACGTCAGTGATGATTGGATTGTTCTGGTTCATTTCTTTTTATTTTCAACTACTCCCCTCCCCCTCCCCCTTTATATAGAAAAAAACATTTATTTTTAACGTTCACACATTCAATAATAAAAACCAAAAAGAAAAAAAAGTGTCAAAATAATTTGTCAAGCGTTTTTAAAGTGACGATGTGGAGACCAGACAAGCAACAGGATATAAAAGATCTGATACGAGAAAATAAGGCAAGGACAAACACAGATGCATATGAAGCGAGTAAACCAATCAAAACTTAAGAACAATAACAAAAAACCAGATAAACAGCCAGCCATTTAAACAAACAAGCAAACAAACAAACAAAAACCAACAAATACACAACGGGTTGATTCGTTTTTTAGCTGATTGGTTGGTTGGTTGGTTGGTTGTGTTGGTGTTGGCTGGTTGGTTGGTTCGAGGTGGTGTTGGCTGGTTGGTGGGCAGGTTTGTTTCGCAGGTGGGTTGGTTGGTTAGTTGTGGGTTGGTTGGTTTGTGGTTTGGTTGGTTGGTTATTTGGTTGGTTGGTTTCGTGGGTGGGTTAGTTGTTTGTTTGGTGAGTTGGTGGGTTGGTGGATTGTTTGGTTGGTTGGTTCGTTGGTTTCCTATCTAATGAAGTGGTTGGAAGGCTCTTTCCAGGTCTCTCCTCTCTGTTCCTAATTATTGGTCCAAGGGGCGCCACTCACTTTGTGTGGTATTGCCCTCTACAATGATTTCAGAGGATTTCTTCCCCTTCCTGGCCAGAGCTTCGAGGTTCACCAATGGCGAGATTTCTGCACATGAGTCCTTTGTTCCCCACCATTTCACCTGTTGCCTTCCTACTTCGGGGATGTGATCTAAACATGATATCTCTCTGCATGTGCTTTTTTATTTGTTTGTTTCTTTTGATGTTGTCATCCCTTCCTGCCCACACAAAAGGGCCGACTCTTCCGACAGTTTTAATTTACGTGTGTGCAAGATGTTCTGCGTGCTTTCAAACACAGGGTATAGACTCATCGGCATGACTTTGACATTCAGTTCGATTCTCTGGTCAAACTGGGAAGAAAGGGTGAGACAAGGCCGGCCAGGCAATTGAACCCGGAGCCTGACAGATTGACTTCCCTGTTAGTCAGGTGACGGTCCTCACCGTCCTGCCGCCTTCTTTTCTGGGTACAGCCCTCCTCTCTAATTGTATACGAGATGTAGACTTATGCTCGTGGCCTGCCTTACCTGTCCACAGGGCCCAGGCCGCCAGGTGTCTGTTTCTGGGCAGAAGCTCAGTTCTTGAGCCATCCATCTTCATGACTAAGCTGTACAGTTAAGTTATAAACGTGGCCCGCCTGACCTGAGATGGTGCATAGCTGCTAGGCAGAAACACACTTCTTGAGCCATCCACCTTCATGCCTCTAAGCTGTACAGTTAAGTTATAAACGTGGCCGGCCTGACCTCATAACGTCCCTAGCTGCCTGGTAGAAGCCCAGTTCTTGAGCCACCCTCCTTCATGACTAAGCTGCACAGACAAGTCCTGGCTGTGGTCATCTCACCTTGGCTGGCCCCTGGCTACTGGCCGCCTGCTTCTTGGCGGGCCCCGAGTTCCTCAGCCACCGCCACAGCCAGCTGCCCTTCCCTGAGGCCTCCGTCTCCGGCACCAGCAGCATCGGCCGCCACCACCACCACCACCACCACCAGTATCCCCATCCGCATCTGAACAAAAAAACACAACAGATTTGAAAAAAAGAAAGAAAGAAAAATGTGTGTGTGTGTGTGTGTTGTGTGTGTGTGTGTGTGTGTGTGGTGTGTGTGTGTGTGTGGAGCGGGGGATGTGTTAAGGTGGGGTGGGATGTATATATGTTGCTGGACGGTGGGTGGTTGCTATGTGGGGGGAGGGGGGGAAGAGGTGTAGAGAGAGATTTTATTTATCTTATTTTTTCTATATATTCGTTTATTTCGAAGATAATGGAATAAGCACTCGTGCCCTTCTTTTTACATCATTGTGTGTATGCAGTTTTGTACATTTTGTCATCCGTTCCCACGGGAACACAATGGCCTACTCTTCCGAAAAGCGGAACGGGCTTCAACATGTGCGCAAGATGTTCTGCATGCGTTCGCACACGGGACCTCGGTTTATAGTCTTATCCGAAGGAATTTTGAGAGAGTGGAGACGGCACTGATGCTAACTCCAGAGGAAAAATCCTCTTGAACGAGAATCGAACCCGGGTCAGCAGATCACGAGCGCATCACTCTGACCACCAGGCTATCTCTCCCCAAGAGAGAGAGAGAGAGAGAGAGAGAGAGAGAGAGAGAGAGAGAGAGAGAGAGAGAGAGAGAGAGAGAGAGAGAGAGAGCGGTGCTGTCAGAGGTGTCCCTGCGTGATGCACGTGACAAATGTTTTCTGTTCACCCACAGAGGGCGCTGACGTAGCCAAGTAGCTGGCCTGCACACTGCACAGTTGGTCAGTTCTGAGAACAGCGGTGACCGAGTCACAGGCCCTGTGCAACTGGACAACACGCGCTGAGTGTCCCCGCTCCCTGCAGTTTGAAAGGTGAGGCTCCAGGTAGGCTTATGTGTTGTTTGTTTGTTTGTTTTTTAATTTTTATTTGTTTTACTTTTTTTGTTTTGTTTTTCATCGGCATTCATTTCTCCATTTTCCAAATTGAGACGTAGGGAAATGCAAGGACTGTGAGAAGACTAGAGATTTTTTGTATTTTTTGTTGTTTTTTTTCTTCTTAAAACCGCCACTGAGACCAAATGAGGTGACAGCCCTGATATGGCTTTCGTGGTCGGCAGGGCTGTAGGCCTAAACTATAATGGTACGATATGGTTTTATCAGTACCGGGTTCCAAAACGTAGTTGCGCAGATGATGACGGTGAGGTGACATTCCCACTGGTGTCACTAGGTTTCTGCTGTAGCCCTTAAGAAATTAGTGTGCAACAGTGAAAAGATTTCTTTGCAAGGTCCATGTCATAGCCACGAAAGTCCCCCCCCCCCCCCCCCCTGTTCTCTCCTGCCCGACGTTTTAAACGGAATGTTTACATGCCCCCCCACCCACCCCCCCCCCCCTTCGTCCCCCGCCTTTTAGCAATACAGAAAGACTAACGTGGAAAGAGAAGCCTATGATTTCTGTGTCTTCAGACTTCAGCCGGAGCACAGTTGTAGCGCCAATTTCCTGTGGACTGACTTTATTTCCCTCTCCTCCATGACCCAGTGTGAGGCTTTGTGTCATTCCCCCCCTCCGTCCTTCTTTCCCACATTGTGCATGTCCAGAACAGATTGGCTACACAGTTTTTGTTCTATGGCTATAGGCTTTGGGGTCGGGTATTATAGAATTTACAATACTTTTTTTTAACTGAGTGTTAGTATATGACAATTCTGTGTATGTGCTCCTCAGACTGTGGGCAGTAGCTGATCAGAGACCGTGAGATGGAAGTGTATCAGTGCAGGGGTTGGGTGCCACAGGGCTGCTTGTGATAGCATCGCTTTTAGAGGGATTCTGTAGTGAAGAGTTAGAGATGGGTCAAGTCAGTCCTTTGTGGCCTCTTACTAATGGTTCTGAGATCTAAGCGTATGTTCATTCTTTGGGGTGAGGTTTTTCTACAGTCCCAGTGTTTACAAAATGATTTCCAGTTGGTGGCTTTATTGAATAGGGTTCAAGCTCTGTCTCTCTGTCTGTCTCTCTCTCTGTCTGGCTGGCTGTCTGTCTCTCTGTCTGTCTCTGTCTCTTTCTCCATCTCTCTCTGTCTGTCTCTGTTTCTCTCTGTCTCTGTCGCTAGCGACAATCTCTCTGTCTGTGTGTGTGTGTGTGTTGTGTGTGTGTGTTGTGTGTGTCTCTTCTCTCTCTCTTTTTCTCTCTGTGTCTCTGTCTCTCTGTCTGTCTCTGTCTCTTCTCGTCTCTGTCTTCTCTGTCTCTCTCTGTCTCTCTGTCTCTGTCTGTCTCTGTCTGTCTCTGTCTGCTCTCTTCTCTCTCTCTCTCCCTCTCTCTGTCTCCTGTCTCTGTCTGTGTCTCTCTTTCTCCTCTTTCTCTCTGTCTCTCTGTCTCTGTCTCTGTCTCTCTCTGTCTCTGTCTCTGTCTCTCTCTCTCTCTCTGTCTCTCTCTGTCTCTCTCTCTCTCTAAATATATATATATATATATATAATATATATATAATATATATATATCTGTCTCCCTGTCTTTGTCTCTGTCTTTCTCTCTCTGTCTCTGTCTCTCTGTCTGTCTGTCTGTCTCTGTCTGTCTCTCTGTGTCTGTCTGTCTGTCTCTCTGTCTCTGTCTCTGTCTCTGTCTCTGTCTCTCTCTCTCTGTCTCTCTGTCTCTCTGTCCTCTGTCTCTCTGTCTCTCTCTCTCTGTCTCTGTCTCTCTCTGTCTTGTCTCTCTCTGTCTCTCTCTTCTCTCTCTTCTTCTCTCTCTCTCTCTCTCTCTCTCTCTCTCTCTCTCTCTTCTCTCTCTCTCTCTCTCTCTCTCTCTCTCTCTCTCTCTCTCTCTAGCCATTGCCTTACGGATGTCTTCAGCAAATATGAGAACACATCAGTACAGTGCATGCAGAGGAGGTAATTTCACTCTTGTTTTACGCTGTTGTGGTGGTTTTGTTTCTCCATCTTGGGTGGAATGCTTCATGGCTGTAGGACTGGTCAGCTGCCTTCAGATCACTGGACACCACATTCCTGACTGCTTTGACGTCCCTTGTTTTAAAGTAACTAAATACCTAACTAAACCAAACTAAACTGAATAAACAAAACCTTAAACTGACGTTAAGTCAAATGAGATTTAAAGCACTTTAAACTTTTTAAAATGCTAAAGGGGTCGTTGAGAATAAGATAAATGGGGATTCAAAATGAAATAAAACAATAACCTAATTAAAAGCAAAATAATAACTAAATAGGAAAATAAAACGAAAATCCCCAAAAACTAAAATGAAAAAGGAATAATAAACATTCCCCTCAAAAAAGAAACAAAACTAACAAACCTAAACCTTCCCCTTAGATACAAACAAGACCCCTAAACAAATAACTGGGTAAAAAGGGGCAAAAAGCAGTCTCGGTGACAGCGATCCTGGTGTTCTGTAAAGAACACCATCTTTGAAGGCACTGACAGTCGATTTTGAGGAATCTGGCTGAGGGTATAGCACTTGGTCGTTGATGTGGTTCTTTAGGCGAGTGGCCGTCCTGGGGGACCCTTTGCATGGAGAGGAGGAAGGATTGCAGAGTTGGGTTTAAACTGGTTTTCTCTGCACATAGCGGCACAGTTGAACCTTAGAGCAGTTACGAGGTTCAGTCCCCGATATGCTTCTGTAGTCGGCGGGGCTCTAAACAAGATTGGCTTGGCTTCTGATGTGGTTAGAAGGTGTGGGGGTGGGGGGTAGCCTGATCCCGCTCAGGCCTTGAGTGGCTCGCTTCTCAGAGGAGGACCAGGGACACTGTCTGTCACTCCCTCACTTCTCAGGCGTTTTCCAAACATCTTAGTTCTTCTGTGTAACATCCCAGTCTGGCGTTACTAACATCAGGGGGGTAGTGACGCTGATCACATGGCGTTACTAACATCAGAGGGGGTAGTGATGCTGATCACATGGCGTTACTAACATCAGGGGGGTAGTGATGCTGATCACATGGCGTTACTAACATCAGGGGGGTAGTGATGCTGATCACATGGCGTTACTAACATCAGGGGGGTAGTGATGCTGATCACATGGCGTTACTAACATCAGTGGGAGTAGTGATGCTGATCACATGGCGTTACTAACATCAGAGGGGGTAGTGATGCTGATCACATGGCGTTACTAACATCAGAGGGGGTAGTGATGCTGATCACATGGCGTTACTAACATCAGAGGGGGTAGTGATGCTGATCACATGGCGTTACTAACATCAGAGGGGGTGTGATGCTGATCACAATGGCAGCTCTAGGGGGTTGTGTGCTGTTCCATCATGGCGACTTCTAAAATTCATTCGAGGGGTCACTGAAAGTGTCCTTCCATCGTCTAACTAAGGGGGTAGTGATGCTGATCACATGGCGTTACTAACATCAGAGGGGGTAGTGATGCTGATCACAAGGCAGCTCTAGGGCAGCTGTTCCCCTGTGCATCCCTTCCATCATGAAGACGCCACTTCCGAAAAATGTCCTTCTTTCGCCAAGACGTCACTTCCGAGAAGTGTCCTTCCATCGTCAAGACCTAATCGGTAAGTATAATTACGATTATAGATATCTGCCACATATTTTAGCTAACTTAGAAAACGGATTAATAATTCGGTGTGATTTGCACATGTGAGCATGGTGTTTGGATTTTTGTCTTCAGGTTTGCTGGATAATCGTCTTTCAAAAACAGTAAACAGTAGAGCTCAGTGCCTCCTTGTAAGGGGGTGCTAGAGAAGTGACTGGTTCTTCAACTGATTTAAAGCCAAGGCACTGAAAAACCCAAGCGATGGAATGTTGATAGGACTTGGAACTTGAACATGTGGGAGTATTGTGTTAAAAGTCGGGCTATTTTGATTGCAATCTTTACATTAGAATAGGTCCATGGTCCAGCACTTTGTTTTTTAAAGTTTCCTTTGTAAAGCATGTTAAGCTGAAGTAGCTTTGCCTTTAAGAAAGATGTGTAAACTTAAAGAAGTGCAGAGTGTTATCACAGTTGTAACGGCTAGACCATGAAAAGCATCACTCGAGTAGCACTTATGGCTACTAGTGGCTTGCACTGGAACCAAGTGCTTAGAACTTTGCTTTCATACCCTGACCCGCCTTGTTTCAAGCAACACATTGGTTATCAGGTGTCCTCAGATTCCCGAGAACTCTCAAGAAAGCTGGGCCACAGGACCCCACCTGCTGTTGTAAAGAGGAGGGAGGTGGCGTAGTTTCATCACATCACCATCAGGGCTGCCTTGCCAAGACCTTGCATCCTGCAGGGGACACAGGGGGGGGGGGGGGGGGGGGGGGGGGCACAGGAGAAAACTGGACAGAACATCAAAGAAAGGACCGACCTGGACATGACAGAGCTACACCAGAACACTGAAGACAGACCAGCCTGGAGAAAGCTGGACAGAGAAAGCATCCCCGGCATCTTCAAGAACCAGCGACATCAATGAACTGCTGACACGAAGCCAGTCACAGAAGTTTTTGTTGGGTCTTTCTATGTCACAGAGCAGGTGAGAACTATGTGACCAGTCTCTGTGTATGTCAGTGTGTGTTTTGAGTTATGTATTTGTCTCCGTGTCTGTCGTGTCGTCTGCTTGACTGTTTAGTCTGTCCATGTGTGTTTCTGTTCGTTTGTATTTTTGTTTTTGTTTGTCCTTGTGTGTAACTTTGTCTGTTTGCGTTTTCTGTCGGAGCATAAAATTAGTGGGTCTTTTGTTTTATTTTATCCTTTTTTATTTTTATTATTATTTTATCTTTTTTAATCTTTTTTGTTGTTGGGGGGGGGGGGGGGGGTCTGTTTATATCTCCGTTTGAGCTCTGGGGTCACCAATTGTGAGATTGTTGCAATCGTGACCGTTTTTTTCCCCGACCATTTTTATTGGACTTTGCAGACAGATTTTCAAAACCTTTTTTATTACTTTGAGATTTTTTTTTAAAGTGCCATACTTTTTGAAAAATACAATTTCAGCAAAATTATAGTTCATGCATAGTTTCCTCATGCTTTATCAGAAATATAATTCTGATCAAAGAAAAAGTTTGATAAATTTTATACGGATAAATTCTCTATGTAAATCTTTCAAAATTGTTGTTTAAAGCTGGCAATAAACTTCACACTAAAAAGTTCAACACAATTAGGTAGCATCCCGAGAGAAAGCAGTTTATCAGAAAAAAAAAGAAAATGGAATATTTTGAATTTGATACATACTCCTCAGCACCCTGACATGTTGTTTTGAATCTTCAGATCTGGTCACTGTGGAACTCCTGCCCTTCAGACAGCCTCCAGCGTGGAACACCAACACAGACATCCTCCAGCGTGGAACACCAACACCAAGACATCCTCCAGTGCAGAACACTAGTGCATCCACACATTGTCTTCGAGGGGAGAGAGAGAGGAGAGAGAGGAGAGAGAGAGAGAGAGAGAGAGAGGGAGAAGGGGGGGGGGATTCCATCTGTTACATGTAGTAGACTACATGCTTAATTAAATGACAAATTCAAGCAGCAATTGTTTCAGATCCGTGCCATCATTTTTCACCATTGTCAGACTGCATACACCTCGCTTTTTATTTATTTATTTTTTAACTTTGATGTGTTTTTACAAAATAGCGCCATGTAAATTCCATTTTTTATTATTAAATACCATGGCAGCTATTGCTATAATTATAGGTCAGGCACACAAGAAGGAAAGATGGGAGGGAGGGAGGGAGGGAGGGAGGAGAGTTGTTAACTGTTGAAGTTGCCCATGACCAGGTGTATAAAGTTATCACCAATCAGAAAAAGAGCAGGGGTTACCAAAAGAGTATACAAATAAAAACAGTGGAAAAAATACCAAAGATTGGAAAAGTCCTACAAAAGGACAGGAAAAAGATACACTTTACACTGTGGGTAAATGAGGCAAAAAAAAAAAAAAGTATAACACTAGATTATTAGCGATTTATATGAATGGAGCAACTTCAGTTTATTTCGTTTTAAGACCAAAGTTTGTAATTATTCTTTTTTTGTTGATGAGAGAGAGAGAGAGAGAGAGAGAGAGAGAGAGAGAGAGAGAGACAGAGACAGAGACAGAGACAGAGAGACAGAGAGACAGAGACAGACAGAGACAGAGAGACAGGGGGGGGGGGGGGGCGGCAAAAGAGCAGCAGACGACTACACCACTGGAAATGTTTTTTGAAAGAATTTTTGAGAGCGTCTATAAAGTACCGTCTAAAATTGGTGGGAAAACTAAATAAAGTAACGATTTTTTTATCAGAAAAAAAAGCAGTCCGATATTTTTCTGTATAGTTATGTCCCCTGGCTTCTGTTTGAATTTAAATGTTTTATAAAAATAAAAAAATATTATATAATAAACACATAAAAAAACCAATTTGATCAATTTAGAAAATGCTTTTCCTGACATAACTTCTAATGAGGCATTTGATAATTTGTGGGTATTTTCTTCACGTAATAATGCTTTTTTGATGACTCGTCTATTGGTTAAGGTATTCTTGTCTTGACATAACTTGCATTGAATTAGGATTTGAAAAGGGTTTGTTTTTTACATGATTTTGGGGTGATGAAATGTTTTGAAAATTACTGCCGTCCTATTGCTTGTAGGACTGGGTGGCCATCGTTTTTATGCAATTTATTCAGAATGATTTTTTTTTCATAATTAAATGACTTAGTGATTGGTTACAAGCCCTCTCCTGATATGCCATGTTGAACTGTCAACGGTTTTTTCATATAGTTCGTTGACATTAAATCAGATGAAAATGATCAAGAACATACTTTTGACATAATGTGACATTCATACTTATATACCTGGCAATGCTTTGTAATTTTAGTTTTTGAGTAAACAAATAATAGGTGATTAAAAAAGAGTATGCCACTTTTGGGCAGCGAAGTTTTAGAGACCTCAATGATACATTAGATAATAAGGACGGTGGCAGGATGGTTAAGACGTTTCGCTTGCCAATATGTAAACCGCGAGTTTCTGGGTTCTACCAGCTCGCCCTTTCTTCCCAGTTTGACGAAAAAATCGAACTGAATGTCAGTCATACGGATGAGACTAAAAAACCGAGGTCCCGTGTGCGAACGCACGCAGAACATCTTGCGCACACGTTAAAATCCCGTTCCGCCTTTCGGAAGAGCAGGCCATCGTGTGCCGGTAGGAGCTGATGACAAAATTATTTATAAAAAAAAAACCAGCATGCACACAGGTGTCGTTTTAGACACCATCCCTGAGGGGGTAAAAACAATAGGTAGGCACTGCACTTGTGGCAACGCGCTCTCCCGGGGAGAGCAGCCCGAATTTCACGCAGAGCAATCTGCTGTGACATAAAGTGGTATAAAATAAAATAAAATAAAATAAAATAAAATAAAATAATAAAATAAAATGGTTAACAACCTTCAACTTTGGCTGAAGTAGAAATATCTGCTAAAAAAAAACAAAAACACAGAACTCAAAGCATTAGGAGAGAGAGAGTGAGAGAGAGAGAGAGTGTGTGTAGTGGGGGGGGGTAGTTTTTGGGAGGAGACACCAGGTTGGAAGGAGAGGCAAGGTAGGGAAAGGTGTTCAGAAGGGGTATGGATGCACATTAATTTAGAGCAGTGAAGACAGAAACGGACGACTGGCTGATAGATTTTGTCATTGCAAGGCTTATTTTGGGCTGGTTATTTTGATGGATGCAACTGGCTTTTTTTAAGTGTGATAGATGCAACTTGTTCAGAAATGTCTTAGGCCCGAAATTGCTTTGATATCGAAACTGGAAATTTGCGTGGACCTGAAGTCCATTGCACCGCCATCGCTGTTGATTCAAAACTCCACGCTATTGCGAGCTACATACCATATTGTCTATTGCTACTTACCATTTGTCTATGTGCAGTTGTGTCCACATGCATTCTAACATTCAGACCGACCAGCTGACAGACAACCCTTTCCCGCTACTAACTGTTGACACTAACCCTAACACTAACCTCAACCCTAACCCTGGCCCCACATGTGGACACAAAAAGCAGGTAGACAAGGGGTACATGCTGACATAATGGCTAAACATTTCTCTTTGGGGTTTGAATTATTTTCTCTGCGAAAATGGATAATGGTAGAGCTTCTTTAGGCCATGCTCTAAAATGACCCCGAAAAAAAAATATACGAACAGCGAAATAGAATTCAAAACTGATTATCATAATGAAATGCTAGTTGCTCATAGTCAGATGAAAATGTCGGATTCTACTGCTAGGGTTGGTAGGAGGACAGGGGCGAGAATTTGAGGAAAAAGGATGGTAGGAAAGAAGGGGGGGGGGGGGGGTGAGAATCGAATGTTTTGTAATTCTGAGATGGGGGAAAGGGTGGGATGACTAAGGATGGGGAGGGGAGCATTTTACCAAAAGTTAATTTCGAAACAAAAGTAAAGTGGTGTGTGCAGGTTTGAATAATCACTTGAAAGGCGACATGTTTGTTAGAAATGTTAATTTACTACAAAAGGAGAGGCTTGCTTGTTTTGGGATACATCATTGAAGAATCATCAGGGGAGGGCACGGGGGATGGTGAGGATGCATAGCTGAACAGGGGTTGTCAAAGGAGGGGTAGAAAGTATGTTCAGGTGCGTGTGAGTGTGGTGTGTGTGTGTGTGTGTGTGTGTGGTGTGTGTGTGTGTGTGTGTGTAGCAGTCACGGAATAGTATACAGCACATTAATTTGTCATCAACAGTGTGTTGTCCAAAAGCTGCATACCCTGTTTAAGTTCACTGGGTGTATGGCTTAGTTAACAAAATGTTTTAGAGTTTATTTTTGTAATGTTTGCAAGGGTTTCTTTGATAACTTTGTGTTAGGAAAGGCTTTTCCCGCTATTTTAAAGAACAAAATGGTATAAGAAAGTTTATTTTTATTTTGATGTTATTTTTGTATTTAAGGATAATGGAATAGCCACTCGTATTTTTTTTACATCCAGTCCCGATGTGTATGCAATGTTGTAAATTTTGTCACGCGTTCTCACCGGCACACAATGACCTACTCTTCCGAGTAGTACGACGGGTTTCAACGTGTGCACAAGATGTTCTGCGCGCGTTCGCACAGGCGAGCTCGGTTTATAGTCCGTACCTTTGGGTCTTAAATTCTATGTGTGCAAAGTTGAAGGCATGTTGCTTTGGTGTGTTCCGTCACTTTATTTCCTTCCGGCCTTTGGCTGTGCCCTAAGTCAGGGACATGTCCAGTACCCAGGTCATAGCGCCCTTTGCATCTCCCACCTGTCTTTAATTACACTTCCAAAAGTCTTGTCGTTGTTTTTTTTTGCTTTGTTTTAAATTTAAAGTTTTGTGGGTTTGTTTTTGTTTTGGGGGGCGAGGCTGGAGGCCCCACAATGTATTTATTTTTTAAAGAGAATTGAAAAAAGTTGAGGAAAATGTTGGGCCCTCACAGAACCAATGGCTGTAACGGCAAATCTAAAGGGAAAGAACTGACATCCAGCAGTGCTGGTTTACCTTTGCTTTCCTGCAGTTGCACAACCTTAGTACTAAATCTGTTTGGGTTTTTTTTATAATTATTTTTATTTGAGGATTTGGGGATATGCACTCATGGACTTTTTTTTTTTTTTTTTTTTTACATCTAGTCCCCATGTGTATGTACCTTTTTCGGCAGCTTCATTTTAAGTCTGGTATTAATAAAATCCATTGTGGCATATGTCAAATATAATGTTGCAGCAGAACATGGCGAAAACAGATTGGTGCAAGTTGTGGTTTATGTCCATCCTTTCTTAGGACTTGTGTACGCTGATGAATCCTGCCTGTAAACTAGAGCAGGGTTCAGCATGTGTGTGGCTTTAGAGGCTGGTTGTACAATTACTAGCAGTTGTATGAAACACTTGGGGGCTGTATTAATTTTGCTCTTCTTTTTAGCTTTGTCCAAATAGAAGGAAAATTACCTGTATTAATGCTAGGGTTTTTTTTTTTTTTTTTTTTGTCTTTTCCCAAATAGAAGGAAAATATGCTGTATAAATGTTGATTTTTTGGTTTTTTTGCTTTGGCCAAATAGAAGGAAAATGTGCTATACTAGCGGTTTTTTTTTCTTCTTTTTTTTTCTTGCTTTTCCCAAATAGAAGGAAAATGTGCTGTATTAATGCTAGGTGTTTTTTTGCTTTTCCCAAACAGAAGAAAAATGTGCTGTATAAATGTTGATTTTTTTTGTTTTTTTTGCTTTGGCCAAATAGAAGGAAAATGTGCTGTATTAACGTTTTTCGGTGGGGTTTTTTTTTTTTTGCTTTTCCAAAATAGAAGGAAAATGTGCTGTATAAATGTTGATTTTTTTTATTTTTTGCTTTTCCCAAATAGAAGGAAAATGTGCTGTATTAACGTTGTTTTTTGTTTTTGTTTGTTTTGCTTTTCCCAAATGGAAGGAAAATGTGCAGTATATACCGTTGTGTTGTTTTTTTTGCTGTTTCCAAATAGATGGAAAATGTGCTGTATTCACGTTGTTTGCTTTGTGTTTTTGCTTTTCCCAAATAGAAGGGAAATGTGCATTGTTTTTATGTTTTTGTTTTTGTTTTTGTTCGTTTGTTGTTGTTTTTTTTTGCTCTGGCCAAATAGAAGGAAAATGTGCTGTATTCACGTTGTTTTCTCCTTTTTTTTTTTTGGCCAAACAGAAGGAAAATGTACTGTATTCACGTAGTTTTTCTCTTTTTGTTGCTTTGGCCAAATAGAAGGAAAATGTGCTGTATTCACGTGTTTTTTTTGTTTTTTTTGCTTTGGCCAAAGAGAAAAATGTGCTGTATCAACGTAGTGGTTTTTGTTTTTGCTTTGGCCAAAGAGGAGAAATATGTGCTGTATTAAGGTTGATTTTTTTCTTTGCCAAAGGAAAATGTTTGTATTAATGTTGGTTGGTTTGTTTTTATTTTTTGCTTTGCCCAAATAGACGGAAATTGTTCTGTATAAATGTTGGGGTTTTTTTTGTTTTTGCTTTGGCCAAATAGAAGAAAATTGTTCTGTATTAATGTTGTTGTTTTTTAACTTTGCCAAAAAATGAAAAAAAAATTGAGTTGCATCATTAGCGTTGCTCTTTTTTTGCTTTGGCCAAATAGAAGGAAAATGTTCTGTAGTAATGTTGGCTTTTTTTTGTTTTTGCTTTGCCCAAATGGAAGGAAATTGTTCTGTATCAATGTTGCATTTATTTTTGCTTTGTCCAAATAGAAGTAAAATGTGCTGTATTAATGTTGGTTTTTTTGTTTTGTTTTTTGTTTTGCTTTGCCCAAATAGAGGGGAAATATACTGATTTAATGTTGCATTTTTTTTGCTGTTCCAAATAGAAGGGAAATGTTCTGTATTAATGCTGCTTTTTCTTTTGGCTTTGCCCAAATAGAAGGAAATTGTTCTGTATTAATGTTGTGGTGTTTTGTGTTTTGTTTTTTTTGGCTTTGCCCAAATAGAGGGAAAATGGGCTGTATTAATGCTGCTCTTTTTGTTGTGGCTTTACCAATTAGAAGGGAAATGTGCTGTATTAAGGATGCTTGTTTGTTTTTTTTGCTTTGGCCAAATAGGAGGAAAATGTGCACTTCAGCAAGAATTGCTGGTAACTAATCTGATGTTTTTTCTTGTTCTTTTCTTGTTAATTTGTATCAATTGACATGTAGCAGCTTTCTGTGACTTGATTACTAAAACTGGATGTTCCTTTAAACTTTTGCTTATCTGTGTACACAGTTTGAAGTACTGAGCCAAAGTGGTGCCTTTTTTCTTTCCCTTGTAAAATGGGGTCTAGTGTTCTGCTGTTGGCCACTCTACCCATAGAGCCTGACCCCAACCTAGCCTAACTTGATTGATAAAGTCGGTGACTGACTGGTTCTGTTCCTGTAGCCTAGCTTTGCTGTCTGGCTCTGTCCTATGCAAAATAACATGTATCTTATAACTGTGACTGATTTAAGAAGGAGTTTCATAGTCTTCCCTGTTTATGCAAAATAACGTATCTATCACAACTGTAGTATGGGTTTTTATTGTACAATTACAACCAGAGAGTGATAGTAATGATAGTGTCGGTTAATTGAAAATTGAATGCAATTTATATCTGTAATATACTGTGAACTCTCTCTTCCCCCTCTCCCCCCCCCCCCCCCCCCCCCCCCCCCCCTCTCCTCCCCCCCCCCCCCCAATACAGCTTGATAAGTTTCAATTTTTCTCCTAATCATATTGCCCTTTTTGAATGAATCGCACAATGCTTTTAAATGTACATGTTTTAATGGGAGATATTGACACATATTGCTTTTTTTTTTTAATTTAGAGGCTTGAAGGTGTTCTTTTTCAATTTTATCTGGAGTGTTTGTGTAGTGTTTGCCTGTATTCATTCTTGATCATAACGACCTGAAGGACACGGCTAAAATCATGTTTTTGACCTGCCCTCTTTATGTTTAATCCTTAGACATGGTTTTGTGAAACCTGGTAGAATGGTTTGAAGGACGCAGTTAATGCCCGCCAAGTGTTGTCCCCCCTTTCCCTGTACTTCCTGTTTATTCACAGTCCACATCAGTTTTTGTGCAATATGTTTGAATACATTAAATTAGTTTTTGTGCAATATGTTTGAATACATTAAATTAGTTTTTGTGCAATATGTTTGAATACATTAAATCAGTTTTTGTGCAATATGTTTGAATACATTAAATCAGTTTTTTATGTGCATTGATATGTTTGAATACATTAAATCAGTTTTTTGTTGCAATAATGTTTTGAATACATTTAAATTATTAGTTTTTGTGCAATATGTTTGAATACATTAAATTAGATTTTGTGCAATATGTTTAAATACATTAAATTAGATTTTGTGCAATAATTATGTTTAAATACATTAAATTAGTTTTTGTGCAATATGTTTAAATACATTAAATTAGTTTTTGTTCAATATGTTAAATACATTAAATTAGTTTTTGTGCAACATGTCTGAATACATTAAATTAGTTTTTGTACAATATGTCTGAATACATTAAATTAGTTTTTGTGCAATATGTTTGAATACATTAAATTAGTTTCTGTGCAATATGTTTGAATACATTAAATCAGTTTTTGTGCAATATGTTTGAATACATTAAATTAGTTTTTGTTCAATATGTTAAATACATTAAATTAGTTTTTATGCAATGTGTTTGAATACATTAAATTAGTTTTTGTGCAATATGTTTGAATGCATTAAATTAGTTTTTGTGCAATATGTTTAAATACATTAAATTAGTTTTTGTGCAATATGTTGGAATACATTAAATTAGTTTTTGTGCAATATGTTTGAATACATTAAATTAGATTTTGTGCAATATGTTTAAATACATTAAATTAGATTTTGTGCAATAATTATGTTTAAATACATTAAATTAGTTTTTGTGCAATATGTTTAAATACATGAAATCAGTTTTTTGCAATATGTTTAAATATATTAAATCAGGGTTTTTGCAATATGTTTAAATACATGAAATCAGGTTTTTTTGTAATATGTTTAAATAATGAAATCAGGTTTTTGCAATATGTTTAAATACATTAAATCAGGTTTTTGCAATATGTTTAAATACATTAAATCAGTTTTTTGCAATATGTTTAAATACATTGACTCAGTTTTTTGCAATATGTTCATATACATTGCATCAATTTTTTGTTCGATATGTTCATATACATTGCATGCACTTGAATGTTTTCCTTGTGGTTTAGTCCCAGGCAGGGGAGAATTGGAAACCCCTTTTGCCAGTGGACTTTTATCATTGGTTTTGCTTTGGTAACCCCTTTTGCCAGTAGACTTTTATCATTGGTTTTGCTTTCGTAACCCCTTTTGCCAGTGGACTTTTATCATTGGTTTTGCTTTCGTAACCCCTTTTGCCAGTGGACTTTTATCATTGGTTTTGCTTTCGTAACCCCTTTTGCCAGTGGACTTTTATCATTGGTTTTTGCTTTCGTGTTTCAAAAATCAGTGATTTTGTTGTGTTATAGCACTTTATCTAAAAAACTTACTCTAGAATCCCATTGTAAATGTACCAAGGTGTGGCTACTTGGGGGCGGGGGGGGGGGGGGGGGGGGGGGGGGGGTTCTTGGCTGTAAAGATTACAGGGCAGGAATCGAGAAGCTTTTTGTCACGTGTGTGTTTTAAAAGCAGTTTGGAATGATCATGCAATTGTGGTCTGAGAATTCAGACGCTAATATAAAAAATTTAAAGTGAAAGTTAGTTGGGGGGTGGTCATTGTGTCACTGCTGGTCAGAGCATTGGGAAAAGCCTACCTCCCCCTTCAGCCAAAACAAAGGCTGGAGTTAGGGTTGGGTAGCCGGCTCGCAGCTAAAATAAAATAAAGGAAATGGCAACTTCAGAATGTCTGTACACTGTCAAATCTTGGTGAAATGTGGAAATGCAAAAATCAAGACAGTGAATAAAACTAAAATGTGAGCAAGGTCTTTGTTCCGAGTTCCATTATGAATGACTGGGTGTTTGCAAGTGTAGAGTATGCTCAAGATCTCTGATAGTTAATCTTTTATAATTATGTGGTATGTGGAAAAGCTTGACAATTGTTGACTTTTATGGTGGTTATGGCTTTATTCCTTTTATAATCATAATTTAGCGACTTTTATTTCCACGAAAGGCGTGGCAGGACGGTTAAGACGTTCACCTGCCTAACAAATAAACCGTGAGGTTTGGGGTTCGATTCCCAGCCTCGCCCTTTTCTTCCCAGTTTTGACGAAAAATTCAAACTGAATGTTGTAAGTCCTTCGAATGAGACTATAAACCAGTCAGATCATGAGAACCACTCTAGCCATTAGACCATCCTGCCTTCCAGGTAGGAAGAGAAGAAAAGAAGAAAAAAGAAGGAATGAGTTACTGAAAGGAAAAGAGCCTAAAAGAAAGAAAAACAAAAAGAACGATAGAGGGAAAGGGAAAATAGAAAAGGAAATAAACAATAAAGAAAAAAATAGTGAAGGGAAGAATGGTAATATTTAATAAAAAGACTTGATAAACAATGAAAGGAAGAAAAGAAAGAAGAAAGCGGGCAAAAAAAGAAAACGGAATGAATTAAAAAAGGAAGAAAACAAGAAAGGAATGAACTAACTAAATAAATAGACAGACAACAAAATAGAAAAACCCAACCCAAAAGCAAATATATATGTATGATTATATAACCTAGTCAAGAAAACAGAAGACATATAAAACATGAAACAATGAACAGCATGGTAGCAAGATGAGCATGTAAAGAAATATGGACATTAAGACAAATTGATTTTTTTTTTAGAGGGAAACCAAAATTCCTGAAATATGCCGTAAACATTTAGAAATGACTTTTTTATTTGTTTTTCAATATCAGCCCGTGAACCTAGCAAATATAGAATGAATCAATAACCATTACTAAACCTATTGTGACTTCTTTAAGTCTTGTTATTTTGTTACACACACATGCTCGCGCATGGGCGCGCGTGCGCACGCACACACACACGCACACACGTATTCACGCGCGCACGCACACACGCACACACCACACACACGCATTCCCCCCCCCCACACACACAACACATATGCACGCACCCCCCCCCCCCCCCCCCCCCCCCCCCCCCACAACAACCACACATCACACACGTACATCTAGGGTGACGGGATAGCCTAGTGGTCAGAACATTGCGCTCGCACTTTGACGGCCCGAGTTCGTTCCCAGTCGAGGGAATTTTACCTCTGGAGTTAACTTCGGTGCTGACTCTACTTCCCCCAAAAGTCTTTTGGATGAGACTAAAAAACCGAGGCCCCGTGTGGCGAACGCACGCAGAACCATCTTGCGCACACATTAAATCCTGTTCCGCTTTTCGTAAGAGTAAGGCCATCGTGTGCCGGTGGGAATAGATATTTACAAACTGCATACACACTGGGACTGGATGTAAAAAAGCACATAATTGCTTATTCTATTATCCTCGATATAAAAAAATAAATAAAATAAAATAAATCTATCATTCCTACCTTCACAATGAATCCAGCCATGCCTCTCCTGTGCATTGTTTGGGGGGTGCTGTTTAGATTTCTTTCCACATAAAAAACGCTGTCACATCAAAACAAAGAGTGAAACTGCAGACCTGGGATTCCAGCCACTGTTTAACGTGTATGTTCTGGAGGTTTGGTGAAGACTGCTTGCAGTAACACTTGGAACAACTGCCAGTAACACTTGGTCAAAACAACTTGCAGTAAACTTGGTCAAAAACAACTTGCAGTAACACTTGGTCAAAACAAACTTGCAGCAACACTTGGCTAGGACAGCAACACTTGGTTAGGGACAATTGCAGCAACACTTGGTTAGGACAACTTGCAGCAACACTTGTTAGGACAACTTACAGCAACACTTGGTTAGGACAACTTGCAGCAAACACTTGGTTAGGACAACTTGCAGTAACACTTGGTTAGGACAACTTGCAGCAACACTTGGTTAGGACAACTGCGTAACACTTAGGACAACTTGCAGTAACACTTAGGGACAACTTGCAGTAAATGTGGCCCTTTTCAGACTGAAGAGGAGACAGAGGCTGTTTATCAGTCTGTGTTTTGTACCTCCAAGCCCATTTCGCTCCACCTCACTCTCCTTTTATTTTTTTCCACCGTTTCTCGATTGTGTTTTTTGTGCGTGCGAGCGTGCGTGTGTGTGTGTGTTGTGTGTGTGTTTTGTGTGTGTGTGTGTGTTGTTGTGTGTGTGTGTGTGTGTGTGTGGTGTTTTGTTGATTGTGGTGTGTGTGTGTATTGTGGTGTTTGTTGTGTGTTTGTACTCTGTGTGTGTGTGTGTGTGTGTGTGTGTGTGTGTGTGTGGTGTGTGTTTGTGTGTGTGTGTGTGTGTGTGTGTGACCCCGATCCACCCACTTCTTTACCCCCCTTTTCCCCCTTTTTTCATTTTAAATTTGTGGTCCTCCTGGGCTCGCCCAGTCGTCCCCCCCCCCCCCTTACCGAAAATAAAAGGTTTCTTAAAATTGTTTTCTCTTATTGTCGACAGATCATTATCAAATGTTGGCAATGCAATTCTGTGTGTGTGTATGTGTGTTTGCGTGTGTATGTGTGTGTGCGTATGTGCGTGCGCGCGTGCGTGCGTGCGTGCGTGTGTGAGTGTGTGTACGTGTGTGTGGTTTATTTATTTATTTTATTTATTCTGTATATCGAGGATAAAATGGAATAAGCACTCTTGTGCTTTTTTACATCTAGTCCTCGTGTGTATGCAATTTTGTAATGTCATGTGTTCCCACCGACACACAATGACCTACTCTTACAAAAAGCGGAACAGATTTAATGTGTGCGCAAGATGTTCTGCGTGGCGTTCGCACACAGGGCCCTTCGGTTTAAAGTCTGTGTGTGTTGTGTGTATTGTTGTGTGGTGGTGTGTGTGTTGTGTGTGTGTGTGTGTGTGGTTTTTGTGTGTGTGTGAGTGTGTGTGTGTGTGTGTGTGGTGTGTGTATGTGTGTGTATTGTGTGTGATTGTGTGAGTGTGTGGTGATGTGTATTGGTTTGTGTGTATGGTGTGTGTGTGTGTGTGTTACTTCACGTGGGTTGTTCCACCAGTTTTTTTACCTGTGGTTGTCATCATGCTTGGCATCTTTTTTTTATAATTATATGGCAAGGATACCTTTCAATTCAAGTTGGTTTCCTGAAGATAGATAGTACAGAAATATAGCGTTAAGAAGTATCACACATTCATATACACAGACACGGACACACGCACAGGACGCAAACATACACACACACACACACACACCACAACAAATATATATATTTATATATATAATATATATATATATATATATATATATATATATATATATATATTATATATATATATATATATAATATGTATATATATAAATATATGTTATATAATTAAATATATGTTAATTATATATATAATTAATAAAATAGATATAGATAGATTAGAAGATATAGGGTATGTATTAGATATATACAAACACGCCTTCCCCGCCGGGACATGCGCACGCGCGAAAACCACATACACTCGTGGCTCACCTATATATATATATATTTTTAATATAATATATATAATTTTAATATTAATCATACTATATAATAATATATGGTATATATATATAATTAATATATATATATATATATATATATAAAATATAAAATATATATAAAAAAATATATATATATAAAACTTTTCCTGGCAAGGGGGTCTCCTCCGAGGTTCACCACCAGGGGGAAATTTTAGGGTAAAACCCTTTTTGGGGCCCCCGGGGGTTGGGGGGGGGCCCCACCCGGGGGGGGGGGTGTTACGGGGGGGAAATTTCCCCCGTGTTTCCCCCAAACCCCCCCAATCTACATGAATTCCCGGATATTTTAACGTGTGCACATTTAACGCTTCGCTTTTATTTTTTAAAAGGGGAAAGGGGTAAGGCATGGCAGGGGAAAATTTTAAAAATTTTAGCTGGGATATCCCCCAAAAAAAAATTTTTCCCCAAAAGGGGGCCCCCCGGGCGGGGTTTCCCAAAAAATTTTCAAAATTCATGGACCCGGGGGGATTGAAACGCCGAACGGCCCGACCAAAATCGGCTATATGGGGCCCTACGAAAATTTTTAAAAAAAAAAATATATTTTTAAAATTTTTTTACTATTAAAAAAAAATAAAATTTTATAATTTATATATATATAATATTTATAATATATATATATATATAAAAAATTTGTGTTTGTTTTTTTGTGTGGGGGGTGTGTTTGTGTGTGTGTGTGTGGGGTGTGTGGGTGTGTGTGGTTGTGGTGTGTGGTGTGTGTGAATTCCCCCGGGCCAAAAATTTTTTTTTCCCTTTTTTTTAAAAAACTTTTTTATTTTTTCATTGTTTAGGATAATTGGGGAAAAAAACCCAATTTTTTGGGGCCCCCTTTTTTCCCTTTCATCCATTCCCCGTTTTTTTTTGAGGGGGTTTTTTACAGTTATGGGCCCCCCCTTTACCAAGGCACACAAAGGAAATCTTTTTGGGGGAAACGAAAATGGTTTTTACGGGGTGCCCCTAAGAAAAATTTTGCGTGGGGGTTTACACCCCTGGGAAAACCGGGGGGTTTTTTAGCGATTCCGGGGAAGGGGCTTTTTTTGGGGGGGGGGGGGGGGGGGGGGAGGGGAAGGGGGGGCGGCCCGGGGCCCACCCCCCGGGAAAAATTGGGGGAACCCCCGGGGGGGCCCGATCACCGGGGGGCCCCAAGGGGGAACGCTCTGACCAAAAGGGGGGGGCCTTGGTTATGGGGGCGTGGGTTTGGGTTGGGGTGGAAGGGGGGGGGTGGGGGGTTTGGTTTTGGGAATGGTAAAAAGTTTGGTTTTTATATTTATAAAAAATTTTTTTTTTTTTTTTTAATTTATTTTTTTAAAGAAAAGGGGGAAAGGGGGGAAAAAAATGTGTGGTTTTTTTTTGGGGGGGGGGTTTTTTTGGGGGGGGGGGGGTTTTTTTTTGGGGGGGTTTGGGGTTTTTTTGGGGGTTTTTGGGGGGGGTTTTTTTTTTAAAAAAATTTTTAAAAAAAAAAATTTTTTTTAAAAAAAAAAACCCCAAACCCCCCCCCTTTTAAAAGGGGGGGAAAAAAAAAACCCAAAAAAAAAAAAAAAAATTGGGGGGGGGGAAAAAAAAAAAAGGGGGGGGGGGGGGGAAAAAAAAAAAAAGGGGGGGGGGGGGGGGGGCCCAAAAAAAAAAAAGGGGGAAAAAAAGGGGAAAAATTTGGGGCCCAAAAGGGCCCGGGGGGCCCCGGGGGGGAAAAGGGGGGGGCAGGGGGGGAAGGGGTTTTTTCCCCCCCCCCCCCCCCCTTCCCCCCGGGGGGGGTTTTTTTTTTTGACCCCTTTTTTTTTTTTCGGTTTTTTTGGGCTGTTTTTCCCCCCCCCCTTTTTTTTTTTTCCCAAAAAAAAGGGGGGGGGGTTTTTTGGGGGGGGGAGGGAAAAGGGGGGGGGGGGGAAAAACCCCCCCGGGGGGGGGGGGAAAAAACCCAAAATTTTCCCCCCCCCCGGGGGGGGGGGGGGGGTTTTTCCCCCCCCAAAAAAAAAGGGGGGAAAAAAAAAAAATTTTTTTTTAAAAAAATTTTAAAATTTTTTTTCCCCGGGTTTTTTTGGTTTTTATTTTTTTTTTTAAATTTTGGGGGGAAAAAAAAAAAAAAAACCTTTTGGGGGCCCCCCCCCCCCCCCCCCCCCCCCCGGGGAAAAAAAGGGGGGGGGGCCCCCCCCCCTTTTTTCCCTTTTTTTTGGGGGGGGGGGGGGGGGGCCCCCCGGGGGGGGGGTTTTTTGGTTCCCCTTTTGGGGGGGGCCCCAAAAAAGGGGAAAAGGAAATGGGGGGTTTTGGGGGGCCCCCTTTTTTTTCCCCCCCGGGCCCCAAATTTTTTCCCCCCCCAAAAAAAAAATTTTCCCCCCCCCCAAATTTTTTCCCCCCCCCCGGGGGGGGGCCCCCCCCAAACCCCAAAAAAATTTAAAAAAAGGGGAAAAAAAAAAAAACAAACCCCCAAAAAACCCCCCCCAAAAATTTTTTTTTTTTCCCCCAAAAAGGGAAAACCTTTTAAAAATTTTTCCGGGGGGGGGGGGTTTTTTTTTTAAAAAATTGGGGTAAACCCCCGG
>CM060336.1:46543096-46545596 GCA_030674155.1 Stramonita haemastoma
AGAGAGAGAGAGAGAGAGAGAGAGAGAGAGAGAGAGAGAGAGAGAGAGAGAGAGAAGAGAGACGAGACAGACAGACAGACAGACAGACAGACAGACAGGACAGACAGACAGACAGACAGACAGACAGACAGACAGACAGACAGACAGAGACAGAGAGACAGAGAGACAGAGAGACAGAGACAGAGAGAGACAGAGAGAGACAGAGAGAGAGATAGAGAGAGATAGAGAGACAGAGACAGAGAGACACAGAGAGAGAGACAGAGACAGAGAGAGACACACACAGAGACAGACAGACAGACAGAAAGAGACACAAGAGAGAGAGACACAGAGAGAGAGACAGAGACAGAAAGAGACACAGAGAGAGAGACAGAGAGAAGAGACAGACAGACAGACAGACAGACAGACAGACAGACAGACAGACAGACAGACAGACAGAGACAGACAGACAGACATAGCGCACTCTTTCACACACACACACACACAAACACACAGACACACACACGTGCGCGCATGCGCACGCGGTGTGTGCGTAGATGTGTATGAGAGCATGTGTGTGTGTATGTGTGTTTGTCTGCGCGCGCGCACGCTGGCCTGCGCATGGTTGCATGCTTGCATGCATGTGTGCGTGCGTGCGTGCGTGTGTGTGTGTCGAGTAGTGTAAGGTGGGGAGGGGTGGTGTGGTGTGGAGGAAATGACTGAAGTGACCTACTGACCCCCACGGCTTTGCTCCACCATCCCGCCTCTGTCTGGTACACTGCCACCACAGCCAGCAGCAGCAACACACAGGCCAGCTTCATCTGAGAGGGACACAGCAACACAGCAACACTTCAACACAGCAACACACAGGCCAGCTTCATCTGAGAGGGACACAGCAACACAGCAACACTTCAACACAGCAACACAGCAGCACAGCAACACACAGGCCAGCTTCATCTGAGAGGGACACAGCAACACAGCAACACTTCAACACAGCAACACAGCAGCACAGCAACACACAGGCCAGCTTCATCTGAGAGGGACACAGCAACACAGCAACACTTCAACACAGCAACACAGCAACACAGCAACACACAGGCCAGCTTCATCTGAGAGGGACACAGCAACACAGCAACACTTCAACACAGCAACACACAGGCCAGCTTCATCTGAGATAGACACAGCAACACAGCAACACAGCAACACACCAACACACCAACACACCAACACAGCAACACACAGGCCAGCTTCATCTGAGAGGGACACAGCAACACAGCAGCACTTCAACACAGCAACACACAGGCCAGCTTCATCTGAGAGGGACACAGCAACACAGCAACACATCAACACAGCAACACATCAACACACCAACACAGCAACACACAGGCCAGCTTCATCTGAGAGGGACACAGCAACACAGCAACACATCAACACAGCAACACATCAACACAGCAACACAGCAACACACAGGCCAGCTTCATCTGAGAGGACACAGCAACACAGCAAAAAACACAGCACAACACAGCAACACACAGGCCAGCTTCATCTGAGAGGGACACAGCAACAGCAACACAGCAGCACTTCAACACAGCAACACACAGGCCAGCTTCATCTGAGAGGGACACAGCAACACAGCAACACATCAACACAGCAACACAGCAACACAGCAACACAGCAACACACAGCCAGCTTCACTAGAGGGACCACAGCAACACAGCAACACACAGGCCAGCTTACATCCGAGAGGACACAGCAAACACAGCAACACTATCAACACTTCAACATATCAACACATCAACACACATCAACACGTCAACACACAGCAACACACAGCAACACACACATCAACACTCACACATATCAACACATCGACACACATCACACACATCAACACACATCAACACAGCAACATACAGCAACACATAACACACACAACCACATCAACACACATCAACACATATCAACACAAAGCAACACACATCAACACAATCATTGACAACAACAGAAACAGCAGCTAGGAAGGAGTGAAAGAGAGCAGACATCACGACTACCGAAAACATCTACCGCACACGACCCGTTTTACCATTTTCAAGATTAGGCCATTGTGTGGTGGTAGGAATGCATCACCAACCTCCCTCCACCCCCCTCAAGAAAACAAATAAACCCCGCATGCACACAGGTAGGTGTCGTATCTAGACACCATCCCCGAAGTCGGAATGCGACTACCTAAATTGAGGGTCAGGGAAAACTATGGTGTTCTCAAACAAATCTCACCATTGATGAACCTGGGCTGGAGCTCCAAGTGGAGAAACGATTAAAAAAAAGCAAACAACAAACAAACAAAAAATAATGTATTGATTGATGAACTAAGAATGACAGAAAGAAAGAAAGAAAGAAAAGAAAGAAAGAAAGAAAAGAAAGAAAGAAAAGAAAGAAGAAGAAAGAAAGAAAGAAAGAAGAAAGAAAAGAAAGAAAGAGAAAGACAAACAGACAGAAGATAGAAGACAGACAGACAGACAGACAG
>CM060336.1:46555596-46558096 GCA_030674155.1 Stramonita haemastoma
ACAACCATTTCGGATGTGTGTGTCACTGGAATTGTGGCGACAACACAGCCCCGAAGATGACAACCCCGCTTGCACAGAGCCAAGTTTGTCGAAGAGAAACATGGTACAGTGTTGGCAATAATGACCACTACAACACACATCCAATAATGATATCATATAATATGACGCACCACAGCAAAGTGTAGGGTCCCTTCCACACGCACAAACACAAAAGAACGCATGCATAAATTCATTCATTGATTATATAAAAGAGCACTTAAACTTGTACTATTAAAAGCAAGCTCCCTAACCATCAATGATTATAAGCAAACAAATATTTTTACAATCCAAAACAGGCTTTATTTCAATAAAGCTCTATTTGTACCAAAAGTTGTCAATGGAAATGCCCCTCCCAAGATCACCAATAGATTCAAAATAAATTAACACAGGCATAACCATCTACTAACATTTCCCAGACCCAGAAATAATCTTTCCAAAGCAAGCTTCCTATATTCAGGTAGTGATTTATGGAACAAGCTCCCAAAACGTTTAAAATGTATCAAAAATAAAAATCAGTTTAAAAATCAGTTAAACAATACATTAATGCACTTAAGTGGTGTCCCTCAGGGATCAGTTCTGGGCCCTCTTCTTTTTACCCTCTATACTGCTCCACTGTCACATGTAATAGACCGTTATCATATCAATTATCACTTTTATGCCGATGACTCTCAGATTCAAAGCAGTGATACACCTGAAAATCTGCCATCTCTCTTGACAAATATGACCAACTGCCTTCAAGATATCCAACACTGGATGATACAAAACAAGTTACAACTAAATGCAGATAAAACCGAAGCCATGCTCGTAGGCACCAAACACAAACTCTCCTCCATTTCAACAACTTCAATAGAATTCGGTAACACGTCAGTTCTGCTATCAACTTCTGTGAAGTATCTAGGGGTTGTTGTTGACAACATACTCTCCATGCAAAAATTAATTACCCAGACCTGTCAGTCATGTTACTATCAATTACGGCGCATAAGTGCAATTCGAAAGTACCTGTCCACTGATGCAACATCCAAACTTGTCACTTCTCTGATTCTTTCACGTCTGGACTATTGCAATTCTCTTTTAGCTGGTCTGCCAGCATCATCTATCCACTCCCTCCAACATATACAAAACTCTGCAGCTCGTCTAGTCCTCAGAAAGAAAAAATCTGAGCACATTACCCCTCTCTTGCAATCTCTCCACTGGCTGCCCGTACCACAGAGAGTAATCTACAAGATCAATACCCTCTGTTACAAATGTCTCCACAAAAATGCACCCTCCTACCTCTGTGAATGTCTTCACTTGTACACACCTTCTCGCTCCCTCCGCTCGGCCGCAGATACTTTGTCCTTAAGAATACCTAGATTCAACCTATCTACCGTTGGCCGCCGCTCTTTCTCTGTTTCTGGTCGATTGATCTGGAACGACCTTCCTCTCTCCCTCCGGCAAAAGCCTACTTATGACACTTTTAAATCCAACCTCAAGACACACTTATTTCAAACCTAAGTTTTCCTTCTGCTTCCATCTCTTGTCCACCCCCGCCTTCGACGTCTACCTGCCAAAGTGTATAGCCTTTGTACGCGCGCGTGTGTGTGTATGTGTGCGCGTGTGTGTGCGTTTGCGTGTGTGAGTACGTTCGGATTTGCTAGGACCATAGATTGCTATTGATTGCTTGTGTGATGTATAGGTCGAATGCAAGCGCTTTGACTTGTGTTTACAAGATATAGCGCTATATAAGTTCCATGTATTATTATTATTAAGCAAAAAATGTTTAAGATGTAATCATGAATCCAATCAACCATATCTAGATTAGATTAAAGATAATGGTACTCTCTGCTCACCCTAAAAATCTTCCACATGTGGTTTATGGTGACTGAAAAATCTACACCTTGATTGATATATTATGTATGTGGACGGGGGGAAAGGAGGAGAAAGGTTTTTTGTGTGTGTGTGTTTTAATTTTTTTGTTTTGTTTTGTTATTTTTTATAAATTTATTTATGAACAGGAAAGGGTATATGTGATGTATGTAAACACATGAACATTCCCCAAATTCAAAAGGAGAAAGCCAAACCACCGATCTGATGACTAGATTGCAGACATTTTTCTCATGCATTTTTCGTACCCAGTTCATTAGTTTCAGTATAAATGGTTTTTCAATTTATTCTTTTTTTTTTTTTTATTAAAGGGACTGTTAGCACTATTACATTTATATGACTTTGGTTAGTGGATAAGGCCCTTTTTCTTTTCTTTTCTTTTTTTCTTTTTTTTGTTTTGTTTGTTCTTTTGTTTTATTTGCGTTTTTTGTTTTTTTGTTTTTTATTCGTATGTGTACGGGATTTTTTTTGGTTTTTTAATTAATATAATCATAAATCCTCTCCCCATCCTTCCCGTCCCCCTCCCCTTTACTGCTTTTGTTTATTTTGTCTTTTGGTTTTTGGTTGTTTTTGGTTTGCTTTTTGTTTATTTGTTTGT
>CM060336.1:46563096-46575596 GCA_030674155.1 Stramonita haemastoma
TTTAAAAATAAATAGCAAAACCAAAAAAGTTTTGGTCAGTCATTATGATACAAACAATAGCAGTATTTTTTTTAAAAGCACACCGGAAAAAAACAAAAACAAAAAAGCGAAAAAGAAAAAAATATCTGCCCGGTGGTTAAGTGCAGAGAATGGAGGTTTGCCACTGGTGGCAGCTGAGGGTTTTGTTCAGTGTTCACAGCATGATGAAGCAGAGGTTTGCCACTGGTGTACCTCAGGGTTTTGTTCAGTGTTCACAGCATGATGAAGCAGAGGTTGACCACTAGTCGATAGCTCAGGGTTTTGTTCAGTTTTCCTTCATACTTCGTCTGAAACCCCTTGTCGTTGGCCTGAAAAACAGAAAACTGGATTTGGAAAAAAGCATATTGATTTGATGTCCTTTTTTGAATGGTAGTGCACACACTATGCCTGAAGACAAAAGAGCATAATTTGATTTTTATGGAACATGGAAAATTACCGATACATATCTGTCTGTCTGTCTGCCTGCCTGTCTCTCTGTCTGTCTGTCTGTCTATCTATCTATCTACCTTTATATGAAGAAAATTAAGGCAGTAACAAAGAGAGTGTTAGAAAAGAGGGAATTCTTTGCACAGAATTGCCAGAAAGTGGGAATGCTTTTTATACTGACAGGCCCCCGGCATTCCGAAAAGGGGAAAGTGAGGAAGATTTTGGATTGTTTATACAACTCCATGGAAAGTGAGGAAGATTTGGATTGTTTATACAACTCCATGGAAAGTGAGGAAGATTGTGATTGTTTATACAACTCCATGGAAAGTGAGGAAGATTTGTGATGGTTTATACAACTCCATGGAAAGTGAGGAAGATTGTGATTGTTTATACAACTCCATGGAAAGTGAGGAAGATTTGGATTGTTTATACAACTCCATGGAAAGTGAGGAAGATTTGTGATGGTTTATACAACTCCATGGAAAGTGAGGAAGATTTTGATTGTTTATACAACTCCATGGAAAGTGAGGAAATTTGGATTGTTTATACAACTCCATGGAAAGTGAGGAAGATTGTGATTGTTTATACAACTCCATGGAAAGTGAGGAAGATTTGATTGTTTGTACAACTCCATGGAAAGTGAGGAAGATTTGGATGGTTTATACAACTCCATGGAAAGTGAGGAAGATTTGGATTGTTTATACAACTCCATGGAAAGTGAGGAAGATTTGATGTTTATACAACTCCATGGAAAGTGAGGAAGATTTTGATTGTTTATACAACTCCATGGAAAGTGAGGAAGATTTGGATTGTTTATACAACTCCATGGAAAGTGAGGAAGATTTTGATTGTTTATACAACTCCATGGAAAGTGAGGAAGATTTGGATTGTTTATACCACTCCATGGAAAGTGAGGAAGATTGTGATTGTTTATACAACTCCATGGAAAGTGAGGAAGATTGTGATTGTTTATACAACTCCATGGAAAGTGAGGAAGATTGTGATTGTTTATACAACTCCATGGAAAGTGAGGAAGATTGTGATTGTTTATACAACTCCATGGAAAGTGACGAAGATTGTGATTGTTTATACAACTCCATGGAAAGTGAGGAAGATTGTGATTGTTTATACAACTCCATGGAAAGTGAGGAAGATTGTGATTGTTTATACAACTCCATGGAAAGTGAGGAAGATTGTGATTGTTTATACAACTCCATGGAAAGTGAGGAAGATTTTGATTGTTTATACAACTCCATGGAAAGTGAGGAAGATTTTGATTGTTTATACAACTCCATGGAAAGTGAGGAAGATTTGGATTGTTTTTTACAACTCCATGGAAAGTGAGGAAGATTGTGATTGTTTATACAACTCCATGGAAAGTGAGGAAGATTGTGATTGTTTATACAACTCCATGGAAAGTGAGGAAGATTTGGATTGTTTATACAACTCCATGGAAAGTGAGGAAGATTTTGATAGTTTATACAACTCCATGGAAAGTGAGGAAGATTTTGATTGTTTATACAACTCCATGGAAAGTGAGGAAGATTTTGATTGTTTATACAACTCCATCGAAAGTGAGGAAAATTTTGATTGTTTATACAACTCCATGGAAAGTGAGGAAGATTTTGATTGTTTATACAACTCCATGGAAAGTGAGGAAGATTTTGATTGTTTATACAACTCCATGGAAAGTGAGGAAGATTGTGATTGTTTATACAACTCCATGGAAAGTGAGGAAGATTTGGATTGTTTTATACAACTCCATGGAAAGTAGGAAGATTGTGATTGTTTATACAACTCCATGGAAAGTGAGGAAGATTGTGATTGTTTATACAACTCCATGGAAAGTGAGGAAGATTGTGATTGTTTATACAACTCCATGGAAAGTGAGGAAGATTGTGATTGTTTATACAACTCCATGGAAAGTGAGGAAGATTTGATTGTTTATACAACTCCATGGAAAGTGAGGAAGATTTTGATTGTTATACAACTCCATGGAAAGTGAGAAGAATTTTGATTGTTTATACAACTCCATGGAAAGTGAGGAAGATTTGATTGTTTATACAACTCCATGGAAAGTGAGGAAGATTTTGATTGTTATATACAACTCCATGGAAAGTGAGGAAGATTGTGATTGTTTATACAACTCCATGGAAAGTGAGGAAGATTTTGATTGTTTATACAACTCCATGGAAAGTGAGGAAGATTTTGATTGTTTATACAACTCCATGGAAAGTGAGGAAGATTTTGATTGTTTATACAACTCCATGGAAAGTGAGGAAGATTGTGATTGTTTATACAACTCCATGGAAAGTGAGGAAGATTTTGATTGTTTATACAACTCCATGGAAAGTGAGGAAGATTTTGATTGTTTATACAACTCCATGGAAAGTGAGGAAGATTGTGATTGTTTATACAACTCCATGGAAAGTGAGGAAGTATTGTGATTGTTTATACAACTCCATGGAAAGTGAGGAAGATTGTGATGGTTTATACAACTCCATGGAAAGTGAGGAAGATTTTGATTGTTTATACAACTCCATGGAAAGTGAGGAAGATTTTGATTGTTTATACAACTCTATGGAAAGTGAGGAAGATTTGATTGTTTATACAACTCCATGGAAAGTGAGGAAGATTTTGATTGTTTATACAACTCCATGGAAAGTGAGGAAGATTGTGATTGTTTATACAACTCCATGGAAAGTGAGGAAGATTGTGATTGTTTATACAACTCCATGGAAAGTGAGGAAGATTGTGATTGTTTATACAACTCCATGGAAAGTGAGGAAGGTTTTGATGGTTTATACAACTCCATGGAAAGTGAGGAAGGTTTGATTGTTATACAACTCCATGAGGCAGACTCATGGATTGTTTATACAACTCCAGCCTGTACTCTACAGTGCACTGATAATGGTAGAATTGTAATTATAAAAACTACGATTTTTACCCTTCATTGCACTGAAAACGGTAGAATAGTAATGATAAAAACTACCACTTTAATTCTCCACTGTACTGACAATGGTAGAACTTTGTTTTCCTTTGCTTTCATCACGCCTTCAAAATCCCCCACCCCCGCATCCTCGCCCCCATTACTTTGCGAAATAACGTTCTCATAAAGGTTCTCCCTTCCACACCTTCTGGAGTCTGACATTTCAGTTTGTAATAACTGTTTGTACAACTGTTTGGTTCTTGATCTGCCTTTTTATGGACTAGTTGTTTGGTGTTGTTGTTGTTTGTTGTTGTTATTGCAGATCGATAACCTGTCAACAGTGAAGGTCTGATTCCCGTGCAGTACAGCTCATTCTGTTGGGGAGGGTCACTACTAAAGGTGAAAGGTCAAGGTGTCTCATAACCTATGCGGTCGCGGGGAAGCCAAATGTCGGAGACCTCAGCTTCTCCAGAGGCCAGCATATTGAGGGCGGCGCCCATCTCCTCTCCCTAGCTGCTTTACCTTCCATGACACTAAAGAGGGCGGGTACCCATTTACAGCTGGGGGAACTGCCCCCGAGGATTGTGCTGAAGCCAAAGCGCGCAACTGGTTATCTCTCCATACACTTGGTAACCAGGATCAATGCTTAAAGCTGAGCTTGTATTTGTATTTGTATAACTGTACACCATTTTAAGTCACGGTAGATTTATCTGTGTGAAATTCGGGCTGTTCTCCCCGGAAAAGCGCGTCGCCACAAGAGCAGCGCCAACATTTTTTTTTCCTTTTCATGTCTGTAACTTTACTTGTTTCCTTATCAAAGTGTTATTTCTGCCAGGGACAACTCCCTTGTTGTGTGGGTTTTTTTAAATGCGCTAAATATGTGTAACACAGGGACCTCTGTTTATCGTTTCATCCTAAAGGCTGGCACACAAACCCAGTTTACTGTCCAGTTGATGGGGTAACAGATTCTGGCGGGGATCCAACCACCACACATTTCCAACCCGGACTTTGCGCTTTTAAGGTATGTGCCTTGCTCTAGACCACTGATCCAGCATTGGGCAATGGGATAGCCTAGTGGTCAGAACATTGTGCTCGCGATTTGACGACCTGGGTTCAACTCCCTTTCGAGGGAATTTTTCCTCTGGAGTTAACATCAGTGCTGACTCCACTCTCCCCAAAAGTCCTTCAGATGAGACTATAAACCGAGGCCCTATGTGAGAACGCATGCAGAACATCATATGCACACGTTAAATCCTGTTCTGCTTTTCGTAAGAGTAGGCCATTGTGTGTCAGTGGGAACAGATGACAATATTTATAAAACTGCAAACACACGGGGACTGGATATAATAAAGCACAAGAGTGCTTATTCCATTATCCTCGATATGAGAGAATAAAATTTTATAATAAATTGGGGAAAGCGAGTGTTGTAACCACTGAGCTATCCAGTCTCCAGCCTCTCTTTACGAATAGTGGCAGAGAGAGGAGCAGGCCATTACAGAAGTGTAGGAAGAGACAGGTGTCTGCTCTCAGTAAGGAAGAACAGGAAGACAGGAGCAGGCCATTACAGAAGTGTAGGAAGAGACAGGTGTCTGCTCTCAGTAAGGAAGAACAGGAAGACAGGAGCAGGCCATTACAGAAGTGTAGGAAGAGACAGGTGTCTGCTCTCTACAGTAAGGAAGAACAGGAAGACAGGAGCAGGCCATTACAGAAGTGTAGGAAGAGACAGGTGTCTGCTCTCAGTAAGGAAGAAGAGGAAGACAAACAAAACAGCAGAAATCACAACACGGTTCATGGTCATTGTCTTGCGTATAGACCACGAGTGGTGATCTGGGTGCTAGTCTTTCGGATGAAACGATAAACCGAAATCCCGTGTGTTACACATACTTATTTAGCGCGCGTAAAAGAATCCACGGCAAGAAGAGAGTTGTCCCTAGCAAAATTCTGAAGAGATATGCCACTCTGATAGGGAAACAAATACAGTTGCAAACAGGAACAAAACACAAAAATAATGGGTGGAGTTGCTCTTGTGACGACGTGCTCTCCGCAGGGAGAGCAGCCCGAATTTCAGGCAGAGAGATCTGCTGTGATATGAAGTGGTATAAATAAAATAATAAAAATAATATAAAATTATCAAGCCGCCGCTGTAGTCTAGTGGTTAGGGCATTGGACTCGTAATCTAAAGGTTGCGGGTTCGATCCCAGCTTTCGGCTATGGCGTTGTGCCCTTGGAAAAGGCACTTTATGGCTATTTTCTCACCCCACCCAGGTGTAAAAGGGATACCAACCTTGTGTTGGGGGTTAACCCTGCGATAGACTGGCGTCCTATCCAGGGGGGAGTCTATGACTCTCAGTCGCTTAACGCCACAGAAACTGGGATAAGCACCGGCCTGATGAGCCTTAGGCTCGGGACAGACTTAATATAAAATTATCTGCCCTTACTTCCCCTCCAGTATCGCTAACGATCTTTATCGCAGACGTAGACGGAATGAAAAAGTCGTGTTGTATTGTACAGCTCGCTTGCGATACACAACTCCCAGGTAAATCCCGTCCGCAACGAAAATAATTATGATAATGAGAAATAACATCCCTGTGATATCAAGAACAGCAACTACATAACTTGGATGAAAAATATCTCCCAGTGACGGATGCAGTTATGTCCCTTTATCACTGCATCAAGTCTCCGAATAGTCTAAACTCAGCGCTACAGACTTCGCCTTGGTGTGAGTCATTGGAATAAATATGCTGCTAATCATCACGTTACAAAACACACACACACACACACACACACACACACACACACACACACACACACACACACACACACACACACACACACACACACAACACAACACACACACACAACACACACACACACACACACACACACACACACCACACACACACACACACACACACACACACAGTCCTTCGGATGAGACTATAAACCGAGGCCCCGTGTGCGAACGCACGCAGAACATCTTGCGCACACAGTTAAATCATGTTCGGCTGTCGTAAGAGTAGGCCATTGTGTGCCGGTGGGAACAGATGACATTTAGAAAACTATACACATGGGGACTGGATGTGAAAAAAAAAAGCACAAGAGTGCTTATCCCATTGTCCTCGATATAAAATAATAAAATAAATATATAAATAAAAATAAATAAATAAATAGATAAATAACACACACACAGAGTTCCCGTGTGCAAAAGCACGCAGAACATCTTGCGCACACGTTAAAACCCGTCCCGCTTTTTAGAAGAGTAGGCCACTGTGCGAGTGGGAATGGATGACAAAACTGACAAAACTGCATACATAACAGGGACTAGATACAAACAATGTACATAAGTGCTTATCGCAGTTTCCTTGAAATAAAAAAAAAAACGAAAATAAAGAATAAAAAGTCCTGGTGTAAAGGTGTCCCATAACCTGTGTGGTCTCAGGGGAGAGAGGCGTCAGAGACCTCAGCTTCTCCAGGGGCCAGCATATTGAGGGCGGCGCCCATCTCCTCTCCTCGCTGCTTTACCTTCCATCTCTGACCCTAAAGAGGGCAGGTACCCATACTATTTTACAGCTGGGGGAATTGAGGAATTGTGCTGATACTAAAACAACACGGCGCCCAGCCCCCCCCCCCCCCTCCCCCAAAAAATTCCACCACAAAATGACCAAAAAACACACAAACACATACAAAACACACAAAAATATATAAACCAAAAAACACACAAACACATACAAAACACACACAAAAATATATAAACCAAAACACAAAGGAACAAAACAACAACAACAAAACTAGTAACCCATCGACGTTGGTAAACCACGCTCAATACTGCCGAATGAACTAATCATGGCACTTGGGCAGAGGGGAGGAGCGAGTGCATGCTCTGACCACTAAGCTCTCCCGCCCCCTACTCAACCCAAAGGCCCGACAAGCCCAAGACAGGCACTGACCAGCTGGCCCAGGCTGTGCAGGTTGTTGACCACGTTGAGGAAGGGGCCTTTGCGCCCCTCCCACACATCGGCGGACTGCACGGTGAACTCCTTGGACAGCCCGTACTGCAGGCAGCCGCTGTTGTAGTTGTCCAGGTTGGTGTAGGCCACGAACGTGTTGCCCGCCTTCTTGGAGCAGTGCACCCGGGGCAGGCCTCTGCTGCTCAGCAGCGTGTTGATGAGGCTGAGGAGACACAGACAGGGGGGGGGAGGAGGAGGAGGAGGAGGAGGAGGAGGAGGAGGAGGAGGAGGAGCAGGAGCAGAAGAAGAAGAAGAGGAAGAAGAAGAAGAAGAAGAAGAAGTCAAGTCGTGTCAAAAACACTTTAATCATTCCCTGAAGGGCAATTACAATACTGACAGGCATATTGATACGAATCAGAATTAAAAGACACCAGATAGCTACATTTCATATTTGTTCAAGCTTCAAATAAAAACAACACAAACACTCACACACGTAGGGCGCGCACGCACACACACATAACACACACACAAACACATAGACACACACATACACACATACACACATACACATACACATACACACACACACACACACACACACACACACACACACACACACACACACACACACACACCACAACACACACACGGATGGCAAAATCTACGAAACTGTATACACACAGGGGCTGGACGTAAAAAAAGCACATGAGTGCTTATTCCATTATCTTCGAAATAAAAGAATAAAATGAAATAAAAATCAAATAAAATAAAACACACACACATAAACACACACACACGCATGGGCGTGCACACACACACACACACACAAAACACAACACACACACACATACACACACACACACACACACTAAATTGCTTATAGATTTTTTATTATTTTACTTATTTATTTTTAAAAAAAATTGTTGTTGTTGTATTTATTCATTTTTTTTTTTTTAATTTGTTTTATTATTATTATATTATTATTATTATTATTATTATTATTATTATTATTATTATTATTATTATTATTATTATTACTATTATTATTATTATATTATTATTATTATTATTATTATTATTATTATTATTATTATTATTATTAAGTCTTAATGTTTTTTGGTTACATTGTAATTGATATAAGCTGTTGTGTGTGTGTGTGTGTGTGTGTGTGTGTGTGTGTGTGTGTGTGTGTGTGTGTGTGTGTGTGTGTGTGTGTGTAGTGTGTGTGTGTGTGAGTGTGTTTTTTTGTTGGGTTTTTTTTTTGACACTATATGATTTTTTAAAAAAGACTTTAAATGTGTGCATGTACCTACGAGTATACGAGCTGAGTGGAAGAGCACAAACCGTGTGTTGTGTGTGTGTGTGTGTGTGTGTGTGTGTGTGTGTGTGTGTGTGTGTGTGTGTGTGTGTGTGTGTGTGTGTGTGTGTGTGTGTGTGTGTGTGTGTAGATGCACGGGTGGGTGTGTGTGTGTGTGTGTGTGTGTGTGTGTGTGTGTGTGTGTGTGTGTGTGTGGGGTGTGTGTGTGTGTGTGTGTGTTGGTGTGTGGGTGTATGTGCATATGTGTGTATGGCTTTCGAGTAGATTTTTAAAATATTTTTTTATTTTTATTTATTTATTTTATTTATTTTATTTTCTCTTTTGGTTGTTGTTATAGTACTTGCTTGTATTATTTATAGGCATAGTTTATTTTAAAGTTGTTGAAATCATGTTAGTAAGTTAATGTTGGTGAAATGTTTGTTGTTGTTGTTTTAATTGTTTGTTTGCTTTTTCCCCTTTTCTTTCTTTCGTTGGTTTTTTTTTGTTTGTTTGTTTGCTAGGGATTTTCTACTTTGTTTTTTGTTGGTTTTTTGTTTTGTTTAGGATTTGATTTTTGCTATTGTTTTGATTTTTTTTTCTTTTCTTTTCTTTAGATAGATGGCTTGATGGAAAAAAGCAGATCGCTGCTTACTCAATGTACCATCTGGAAATAAAAATTTGATTGATTGATTGACACAACACACACACACACACACACACAACGCACGCATGTGTATGTGTGTGTGTACCAAATATTTTAAAAACCAAACTGACCTGCAGAGTTTGACGCCGTTTTTAAGACCGGCATGGAGATCAGGCTGTGAGGAAGATGGCTGTAAAACACCAACAGACACGTGCAGGAAGGAAGGGAAGAAGAAATAAAGAATAAAAACAAACAAACGAATACAGCCTACATCTTTAAAAAAAAAATGAACACCATCTGGAAAGATAAAGATATTTCACTCAACTCCAAGATCAGACTTATACGCTCTCTTGTCATACCCATATTCCTGTATGCCTGTAAATCGTGGACCCTGACTGTTGATTTGGAGAGAAGAATACAGACGGTAGAGATGAGATGCTTCCGGAAGTGCATAACAGAAATCCAACAAGCCATTGTTCCCTACGAAAATCTTCTATCAATCGTAAAGAAGCGTAAACTTAAATGGTACGGGCATGTCACAAGATCAAAAGGACTTGCAAAAACAATACAGCAAGGCACTGTCCAGGGAGGAAGAAAAAGAGGCAGACCAAGGAAGAGATGGGAGGACAACATCAGCGAATGGACAGGTCTAGAACTCAACAAAATTTTGAGAAAGGTAGAACAGAGAGAGGAATAGAAGGAACTGGTTGTCAAGTCTTCAGGGGTGCCTCCACGGTCGCCAGACTAAGGGATAGATAGATAGATAGATAGATAGATAGATAGATAGATAGATAGATAGATAGATAGATAGATAGATAGATAGATAGATAGATAGATAGATAGATAGATAGATAGATAGATAGATAGATAGATAGAGAGAGAGAGAGGAGAGATAGGTAGATAGATAGATAGATAGATAGATAGATAGATAGATAGATAGATAGATAGATAGATAGATAGATAGATAGATAGATAGAAGATAGAGATAGAGATAGATAGAGGATAGATAGATAGAGATAGATAGATAGTAGATAGATAGATAGTAGATAGATAATAGATAGATAGATAGATAGATAGATAGATAGATAGATAGATAGATAGATAGATAGATAGATAGATAGATAGATAGATAGATAGATAGATAGAAGAAGAGATAGAGAGAGAGATAGATGAGAAGATAGAAGAAGAGAGAGAGAGAGAGAGAGAGAGAGAGAGAGAGAGAGAGAGAGAGGAGGAGAGAGTAGAGAGGAGAAGAGAGAGAGAGAGAGAGAGAGAGATAGGAGAGAGGATAGAGAGATAGAGAGATAGAGGAATCAGGCAGGGCTGTAACTCACAAGGGGATCCTCCGGCACCACAGCGTTGATCCAGTGTTTGATGGCCTCCACTGTGCCCTCCGCCTCCTCCTGGTCATACCTCTGTACACACACAACACACACACACACACACACACACACACACACACACACACACACACCACACACACACACACACACACACACACACACACACACACACGACACACACACACACACACACACACACACACAACAGATATGAAATATGGATAATGCGAATAAGGAAACAAGAAAAAGAAGAACTTGAAGAAGAAGCACAGATACAGACAGCCACCCTATCCTCCGAGAAGAAGTGGAAACAACAGTCAGATCGCTGAAAAAGGGGAAGTCAGCAAGGGCTGACAACATTCCAGCTGAGTTGGTTGAAGCTGGAGGGGAAGCCATGATCAACGCCTTACTAAAAATCTGCAACAAGATCTGGCAGACAGGAAAATGGCCAACACCATGGACACAGTCACTTATCATCAACCTCCCCAAGAAAGTAAATCTTCAGCAGTGCCAGAATTTCCGCACAATCAGCCTCATATGCCACCCAAGCAAGGTCATGTTGAAGATTATATTGAACAGACTGAAGCCACAAGCAGAGATCATCATTGCTGAGGAACAAGCAGGTTTCAGAGCAGGGCATAGCCCATCTGAACAGATATTCAACCTCAAAATACTCTGTGAGCGGTACCTTCAATACCAGCAAGACCTCTATCACGTATTTACTTTTTTATTTCATTTATTCTTTTACATCGATGATAACTGAATATGCACTCATGTGCTTTTTTACATCCAGTCAGTCTCCACTGGCGTTAACTCCAGGGAAAATATCCCCATGAACAGAAATCGAACCCGGGTCGTCAGATTGCGAGCACAATGTTCTAACCACTAGGCTATCCCGTTCCCCCATTTATTGATTTTAAGAAGGCCTGTGTCAGCCTTCGGTGACGGAAAACCAAACATGTCCAGCACACATCCCCGAAGTCCGAATGCAGCTACTTTCACAGTAGGCCAAAACAGCTGAATACGCAAACTGTCCCCATTGGTGAACCTCGAAGCTCTAGCCAAGCGGAAAAAATGCAAACCTACAAACAAAAAACTCAAATTCCTAAAGACTTTGTGGGGAAAAGGTAAGAGAAAGGATCAAGAAGGCAGAAAATGGACAAGACAGAGGTAACAGGAAGAAAAGGAGCAAGACGAAAACACAAAGAAGGATAGAGAAGAGGGGCTTCCTTGCACAGACATTGCAGAAGGATGCTATTCATTCTGACAGGCCCCCGCAATACCCACGGGAGAAAAAAAGATTGAAAATAACCAAGAGATGCTTTGCCTTATGTCCGGGGATCCAACCCATGATTCTGGGGAGAGCATTGTTTCTGTCCTGGCCAAGTCAAAGATTGTGCAAAACAATAACAAAAAACCAAGGCAGTAACTGGAACGGTGTCCCATAACTATGTGGTTGCTGAGGATTAAGGTATCAGAGACCTCAGCTTCTCCAGGGGCCAGCATATTGAGGGGGGTGCCCATCTCCTCTCCCTGGCTACTTTACCTTCCCTGTCCCTCAAGAGGCAAGAACCGATTTTCAGCAGGGTGAACTGGGTGACTGTACTGAAGCCAATGAGTGCAAAAGGTCAAACGCCCACTTAGTAACCACGCTCAATGTTAATGGTGTTCGACCTTAAATTGGGGAAAGCAGGTGATCTGACCACTGAGTTACCCTGATCCCAAGGCAACACTAGTCCCAATCAACTCACCTGTTCCAGGCAACACTAGTCCCAATCAACTCACCTGTTCCAGGCACCAACAATCCCAATCAACTCACCTGCTCCAGGCACCAACAGTCCCAATCAACTCACCTGTTCCAGGCACCAACAATCCC
>CM060336.1:46583096-46588096 GCA_030674155.1 Stramonita haemastoma
CCCCCAGCCCCCCCCCCCCCCTCACCCCCTACCCCCACCCCCCCACCCCCATTCCTGGCCCTGTTCTCCATCCTTCGACTTCCAGCAGCTAAAATGAGCTACGACTACACAGCGAGAGATAGCGAGGTAGGCCTATGTTTCTGTGCTACAAGGCACTGTGCTCCCACAGCATGTCTGCAATTTGGATCCAATGGACTGGAAAACTATCTCCGCCTCCGAAATCCGAAGACTGTGCCGTGCTTTGCTGCACTGTGCTGTGTTGTATTGTGCTGTAATGCAATGTGTTGTATTTTGTTGTGTTGGTCTGTGTGTATGTGCTGTAATGCAATGTGTTGCATTGTGTTGTGTTGGTCTGTGTGTATGTGCGAATGCAATGTGTTGCATTGTGTTGTGTTGGTCTGTGTTGTATTGTGCTGTAATGCAATGTGTTGCATTGTGTTGTATGGTCTGTGTGTATTGTGCTGTAATGCAATGTTTGCATTGTGTTGTGTGGTCTGTGTTGCATTGCGTGCGTTGTGTTGTGTTGTGTTGTACAACGCTGCACTGCATTGTCCAGTACTATACTATATTAATTTTTTGTTCTGCTCTTCGGTGTTGTTCTGTACTGTGGAATACTGTGCTGTGTTGCGCTTTGTTGCACTGTATTGTGTTGTGTTGAAATATATTGTGCTTCGCTGTACTGTAATGTGTTGTGCCATACCTTATTTTGTTGTGCTGTACTGCACAATGTTGTACTGCACTGTTCTGTACTGTGTTGTACTATAATTATTGTATTGTGTTGTACTGTACTATTCTGTACTATGTTATGCTGTGCTGTACTGTGTTGTGCTGCACTTTTTATGCTCTGCTATACTGCACAATTCTGTACTTCACTGTGCTGCGCTACGCTAAATGCCGTACAGCACTGTGCTAAATGCCTTACAGCACTGGGCTAAATGCCCTACAGCACTGTGCTAAATGCCTTACAGCACTGTGCTAAATGTATTACAGCACTGTGCTAAATGTATTACAGCACTGTGCTAAATGCCCTACAGCATTGGCTAAATGCCCTACAGCACTGTGCTAAATGTATACAGCACTGTGCTAAATGTATTACAGCACTGTGCTAAATGCATTACAGCACTGTGCTAAATGTATTACAGCACTGTGCATAAATGCCTTACAGCACTGTGCTAAATGTATTACAGCACTGTGCTAAATGTATTACAGCACTGTGCTAAATGTATTACAGCACTGTGCTAAATGTATTACAGCACTGTGCTAAATGCCTTACAGCACTGTGCTAAATGTATTACAGCACTGTGTAAATGCCTACAGCACTGTGCTAAATGCATTACAGCACTGTGCTAAATGCATTACAGCACTGTGCTAAATGTATTACAGCACTGTGCTAAATGTATTACAGCACTGTGCTAAATGCCCTACAGCACTGTGCTAAATGTATTACAGCACTGTGCTAAATGTATTACAGCACTGTGCTAAATGCATTACAGCACTGTGCTAAATGTATTACAGCACTGTGCTAAATGTATTACAGCACTGTGCTAAATGCCCTACAGCACTGTGCTAAATGTATTACAGCACTGTGCTAAATGTATTACAGCACTGTGCTAAATGTATTACAGCACTGTGCTAAATGCCTTACAGCACTGTGCTAAATGTATTACAGCACTGTGCTAAATGTATTACAGCACTGTGCTAAATGCCCTACAGCACTGTGCTAAATGTATTACAGCACTGTGCTAAATGTATTACAGCACTGTGCTAAATGTATTACAGCACTGTGCTAAATGCATTACAGCACTGTGCTAAATGCCCTACAGCACTGTGCTAAATGTATTACAGCACTGTGCTAAATGTATTACAGCACTGTGCTAAATGCATTACAGCACTGTGCTAAATGCATTACAGCACTGTTTTGTTCCTTGCGGTCAGAAGGTGTATCAGTTTAGATAAACAAGGTTGCCAGTAGTACTTGTATAAATATGGATTGAATTGTTGCAGATCATTTCCTCCAGTGCTTGAAGAACGAAAAATGCACGCCTGTTTCTTGTGACTCAAGACATGACAGACTGATCAACATTACTGTTAGCTGCTCTTCTGTCACCAACAGTATCGAAACTGCAACAAAAAGCCACAACTCAATTCTGAACAAGTTCTTTTCAAATACCTTTCTATTTGTACTGATAGATACTTTGGAAAACATTGCTAGAAATTGAACGTTATTTTTGAATACCTATAAAATGTGCTACTGTACTGTCTTTCATGTGGCACTTCATCTCTGCCTACTGAATCCAACAACACGCTGTGGAAACACACAAATAAAACTAGTCAAATATCCTACGTTCTGTTTCATTCTTCCTTTCTTTCTTTCTTTCTTTTTTTCTTTCTTCTTTCTTTCTTTCTTTCTTTCATTTCTTTCTTTCTTTTCTTTCTTTCTTTCTTTCTTTCTTTCATTTCTTTCTTTCTTTTCTTTCTTTCTTTTTTCTTTTCTTTCTTTCTTTCTTTCGTTTGTTCGTTGTATTTTCTTTCTTTTCTTTCTTTTTTTTTCTTTTCTCTTTTACTTTTCATTTTCTTACTTTTTGTTGTTGTTCAGTTTCTTTATCCTGTTTTTCTTCTTGTTCTTCTACTTCTGTCTGCACTATATGATTATCATCATCAGTAACACCAGCACCAAGAAACACAGCGACTGCAACAACAGCTATAACAACAATAATAGCAGTAGCAACAGCTGTACCACCAACAATAATAACAGCAGCAACTTGAGTTAAAAAAAAAACAGAAAAAACAACAAAGCAACAAACAAAAAACAAAAAACAAACAGCCTATTAATTAAATAACTGCATTGTTCTTGTGACTTCAAACAGAGGTGACATTTTTTTCTGTTAACCATTTCTTTAAAGTAGCAATGGCTATAAAAAAAAACAAGAACAAAAACCAACAACAAAACCAGCATCACAACTGTCTTTCTCACAAACTTGCAAATACTTGAAAAATCACAATAGTGAACTCACCTTAAACGATAATGGAGAAAGACAGCGACAGCACACAAACTGAGGTGTGTAAAGCCCCTGAAAGCCCTGGTCTGTGGTACAGGCTATGACCCGGTGGGCAGACCAACAGGCAGACAGATAGACAGGCAGACAGGCAGACCGACAGACAGGGCAAGTGACTGAAGGTGATGGTGATGAGGTGAACTTCCAGGTAAAAATCCCTGCAGGCAAACCAGGCTGGTCTGTAGTGCCAGCTGACTCGTGGCACGTGATCACTGTCTGCAGAAAAGCAAGAACGAGGGGCGACGTTTTCATATAAAAGTTTTTGTATTTGGAAGCCGGGATAAACCAGAGTAAGAGAAAACAACCAAAAAACAAACAAACAAACTAAAAACAACAACAACAAAACCAAAGACAAGCCCTCCCCACCCCTACCCCCCGAACCCCCACCCCCCCCCCACCCCACCCCCACCCCCCGAACAAAACAACCACCCACAAAAAACAAGAACAAAAAGCCAACACAAAGGACACAGCTCTCAGCTTCCCCCACTTTCAGCTGCTCTCAGCTGCTACCCTGTCCTCCCATTCCAGGCCAGCTGGTGCTAAATATAGCAGGAACTGACCACAAGCAAAACATTATTGGACTTGGCCAAAGACAGTGGGGAGCTGATTTTACCACTGGACCCTGGACCCTGGACTGAGCTCTGCTGGAATGGCGTGCTGTGATTGCAAACCAAGCCCAAAAAGGGAACGCTAAAAAACCCACCTTATTTTCTTATAAAAGAGAAAGACAGATTTGTACTGTTGTATTTTTGTTGTAAAATTTAGCACCCAAAACCCCAAACATATAACAATAGGAAGGTTTGTTGTCAAATGAGTGAATGGAGCTAAGGGAGGGCAGGTTGGACAGAAAAAAAAAGAAAAAAAAGAAAGAACAGACCACAACAATGAAGACAGCAGAAAGACACAAATCCCAATCAAATAAAGGCAGGAAGGAAGAAAAACAGCTGAAACGAACGCATCAACCGGCAAAGACAGAAAAATAAAGTAAAAAGAAAGAAAAAAAAACAAGTAAGGCGAAACACAAAGACAATATGAAAACAAGCAAGAGGCATAAAAAACAAGAAACAATGTATAAACAGAAACAAAAGAAAGACCTCATCAAAGACATGTATGTTGAAAACAAAACCAACAAAACCAAACAGAGAAAGGTAAGGTCAAGGAAACTGACACCCCCCTCCCACCCCATCTCACACACACACACACACACACACACACACACACACACACACACACACACACACACACACACACACACACACACACACACACACACACACACACACACACACACACACACACACAACCACACCACACACACACACACACACACACACACACAACATAAAAGAACGAAAGAAAGAAACAAAACAACAAACACACAAACAAAACGATGACATGAAAAAGGGAGACTACTTTTATATCTCATCCTATTTCTTTGCTCAGAAAAATGTCCAAACTTTCTGATCAGCACACCGCCCTTCGTAGTCAAGTAGTTAGACGAAACCCCCTCCCTCCCCCTCTCAGGGCTGAATCACGCAAGTCAACATCAACAGATAACGGAAGCAACAAGTCAGGCTTGCCTCCGCTCCCTCCCTACACCTCCCACCCCATTCCCCCCCCACACCCCACACCCCACCCCCACCCCCGCCCCGCACACACACACACACACACACACACACACACACACACACACACACACACGTCCAAAGATACGTCCTCCTACCCCCCCCCCCCCCCCCCCCCCCCCCCCCCCCCTTCACTTTCCCCGCCTTTTTTTTCAACTCTCAGATTCTTCCCATTCTCTCTAAATACTTCCCTCTTCTGTCGTAGCAGTGTCGCTAAATGGTATTATGTCACTAACCGGTTTAAGGTCTGGAACAGCACGCACCTGGACCAGACGTCACTGGGAATCCTTTCTTAACTGCTATAGCTCAGCACATCGTT
>CM060336.1:46593096-46595596 GCA_030674155.1 Stramonita haemastoma
GTGTTCGAGCTTGTCTGTTGGGTACTGACAGGTGCCACTGTACCTACTGGCTCCGATGGTCCTCTTCAAGGGTGTCGGAAAGGGTTCGTGTGTCAGGATAGAAGATGAGAATTTAGGAGAGGAATGGGGGGGGGGGGGGGGTAGAAGGAAGGGGGAAGGGGTTGCTATTATCTTGGATTTAGATTTTTTTTGTTTGGGTCAAATTCCGTTTACAATGTTGACTTTTTCTTTCTTTCTTAAGATGTCAGTACTTTTCAGGGATAAAGAACTACAGCGCAAGTTTCAGCTTGAGGTTGTTATGTCTGAAGTTTGGAAGAGCTTCTATGTGCTCTCTCTCTCTCCTCTCTCTCTCTCTCCTCATCTCTCTCGTCTCTCTCTCTCTCTCTCCTCTCTCTCTCCTCTCTCTCTCTCTCTCTCTCTCCTCTCTCTCTCTCTCTCTCTCTCTCTCTCTCTCTCTCTCTCTTCTCTCTCTCTCTCTCTCTCTCTCTCTCTCTCTCTCTCTCTCTCTCTCTCTCTCTCTCTCTCTCTCTCTCTCTCTCTCTCCTCTCTCTCTCTCTCTCTCTCTCTCTCTCTCTCTCTCTCTCTCTCTCTCTCTCTCTCTCTCTCTTCCTTTAGATACCCAATGTTTCTTTTTTCTATTTTACTGTCTCTAGCAACAGGAACAGTAGCAACAACACCACACCAACACGTGCGCGCGCGTGCAAACACACAGACACACGTACACGTCCACACACACACACACACACATACTCTCTCTCTCTCCTCTCTCTCTCTCTCTCTCTCTCTCTCTCTCTCTCTCTCTCTCTCTCTCTCTCTCTCTCTCTCTCTCTCTCTCTCTCTCTCTCTCTCTCTCTCTCTCTCTCTCTCTCTCTCTCTCTCTCTCTCTCTCTCTCTCTCTCACCACACACACACACACACACACACACACACACACACACACACACACACACACACACACACACACACACACACACACACACACACACACACACATGACAATCCTGTTATGTCTACCTCATGTATTTCTCATGCAGTTTCAAATTTTTACAATCATTTAAAACTAGCACAAAAATACAGAAACATTTCACAAGGTGGTATTTTTGAAGTCCAGATACAAAAACTAGAAAATGACCTAAAATACATTTTTTTAAAACCTTTCTCACAGCTGACAACGTTTACAAATGTACGTGTCAGATGTTCAAAGTACATATGTATGCCTAAATATGCACATATGTATGGATAAACGCTCTTAAGTACACAAGCATAACCATAAACGCGCACATCCATATTCCTACGCATTTCTGCACTCATACCCCCCCCTCCCCTGACAATCCTGTTGTGTGTACCTTTATGATCGATTATATTGGATTTAATACAGAGTTTTTGCCTTGCTTTACTGTATTGAGCTCTGACAGATTCCATGTTTGTTTTGTCCCAGCAGGAGCACGCATTTGAACTTTCACTTGAATGATTTGTTGCACAAGAAATGTATAATTAGTTTATTGTCATCGTTAACGAGAATGAATTTTTATCTTTATTATTATTTTTTAAATTCTTTTATATTTATTCTTTTATATCGAGGATAACAGAATAAGCAATCATGTGCTTTTTTTCATCTGGTCCCCGTGTGTATGCAGTTGTCATTTTCAACAGGATTCAAGGCCATGAATCTGATATTTCCTTTAAAACATTTTAAATTTGAAAATTGCCAATACATGATACTGTTTAGAAAGGGAAGGAAAATCTCCTTAGTCAAACCTTGAACATTGATATTTAACGTGAATATTTCTAGAAGGTCTACAGTTCACCATTAATTTTGTAGCGCTTACAAAAACTCGGTGTAAAGTCATTCGGATGAGACTATAAACCGAGGTCCCGTGTGCGAACGCACGCACATCTTGCGCAGACGTTAAAATCCCGTTCCGCATTTCGGGAGAGCAGGCCATCGTGTGCCGGTAGGAGCGGATGACAAAATTATAATTTAAAAGACCCAGCATGCACACAGGTGTCGTGTTTAGACACCATCCCTGAGGGGAAAAAAATAATGGGTAGGCGCTGCACTTGTGGCGACGCGCTCTCCCCGGGGAGAGCAGCCCGAATTTCACGCAGAGAAATCTGCTGTGACATGAAGTGGTGTAAAATAAAAATAAAAAATAAAGTGTGTGCTTACTTTTGCTGGAGAGACTGTAAAGTGTGTGCTTACTTTTGCTGGAGAGACTGTAAAGTGTGTGCTTACTTTTGCTGGAGAGACTGTAAAGTGTGTGCTTACTTTTGCTGGAGAGACTGTAAAGTGTGTGCTTACTTTTGCTGGAGAGACTGTAAAGTGTGTGCTTACTTTTGCTGGAGAGACTGTAAAGTGTGTGCTTACTTTTGCTGGAGAGACTGTAAAGTGTGTGCTTACTTTTGCTGGAGAGACTGTAAAGTGTGTGCTTACTTTTGCTGGAGAGACTGTAAAGTGTGTGCTTACTTTTGCTGGAGAGACTGTAAAGTGTGTGCTTAC
>CM060336.1:46600596-46605596 GCA_030674155.1 Stramonita haemastoma
AATCTTTTATTGTGACTTCTGATTTTTGACTTCTGATCGAGTGCATTTTTATTACCTTATCATATATAGTGTCCTTATTCTTGTGTGTTGTTTGGCTTGCATAAAGCTTTATTGTTTAGTATCTTTTCAACTTGATGTATCCCTGAAAAGGGCGGAGACTGGATGTAAAAAAGCACACAAGTGCTTATCTATTATCCTCGAATAAAATATTTTGCCTTGCCTTGCCTTGCCTTGCCTTGCCTTGCCTTGTCTCTCTCCTTTTCTCTCTCTCTTCTTTCTCTCTCTTTTCTCTCTCTCTCTCTCTCTCTCTCTCTCTCTCTCTCTCTCTCTCCTCTCTCCTCTCTCTTTTCTCTCTCTCTTCTCTCTCTCTCTCTCTCTCTCTCTCTCCTTTCTCTCTCTCTCTCTCTCTCTCTCTCTCTCCCTCTCCCTCTCCCTCTCCTATCTCTCTCTCAAGATTTACAAAACTGCATACACACGGGGGACCTGATGAAGAAAAGCACATGATTGCTTATTCTGTTATCCTCGATATAAAAGAATCTCTCTCTCTCTCTCTCTCTCTCTCTCTCTCTCTCTCTCTCTCTCTCTCTCTCTCTCCTCTCTCTCTCTCTCTCTCTCTCTCTCTCTCTCTCTCTCTCTCTCTCTCTCTCTCTCTCCCTCTCCCTCTCCCTCTCCTCTCCCTATCTCTCTCTCAAGATTTACAAAAACTGCATACACACGGGGACCTGATGAAAAAAAGCACATGATTGCTTATTCTGTTATCCTCGATATAAAAGAATAAATCTCTCTCTCTCTCTCTCTCTCTCTCTCTCTCTCTCTTTTCTCTCTCTCTTCTCTCTCTCTCTCTCTCTCTCTCTCTCTCTCTCTCTCTCTCTCTTCTCTCTCTCTCTCTCTCTCTCTCTCTCTCTCTCTCTCTCTCTCTCTCTCTCTCTCTCTCTCTCTCTCTCTCTCTCTCTCTCTCTCTCTCTCTCTCTCTCTCTCTCTCTCTCTCTCTCTCTCTCTCTCTCGAGAACGTGATGTTGATGACCCCAGGTTACTATGTCCATTATGTAAGCAAGCACCTGAGGATGAAGTACATTTTGTGTTATGCTGTCCAGTATTAGAGGATGTTAGGCAGAAATACATCCCTGTTAAATATAGTAGGCAGCCTAATTCGTTTCGACTCTGTTTACTCATGGCGTCAAGTCAGCCTGAGGTTGTGCGTAGCCTAACTTTATATTTGTGTAAAGCTTTCAGAATAAGAGATATATTGTTGTCGTAGGTTATATTTGTGTATCTGAGTAATTTTTGTTGTTGTTATTGGGTTGTTGTTGTTTTTGTTTTGTTTTTTTTTCCCTCACCAAAATACTCAGCAGCTTGGCAACCCCCCTTCATGTATGGGCCAATGGCCTTTTTGTGAATAAAATTTTCGAGTTCGAGTTCGAGTTCGAGTTCTCTCTCTCTCTCTCTTCCTCTCTCTCTCTCTCTCTCTCTCTCTCTCTCCTCTCTTCTCTCTCTCTCTCTCTCTCTCTCTCTCTTCTCTCTCTCTCTCTCTCTCTCTCTCCTCTCTCTCTCTCTCTCTCTCTCTCTCTCTCTCTCTCTCTCTCTCTCTCTCTCTCTCTCTCTCTCTCTCTCTCTCTCTCTCTCTCTCTCTCTCCTCTCTCTCTCTCTCTCTCTCTCTCTCCAAAATTGTTTATCAATCTTAATCTCGCTGTCTCTCTGTATCTGTATCTATGTCTCTGTCCCTATCTTACTCTGTCCTTCGCACACAAACATACACAAGTCAATCATAGAGTGCAAAGTAAAAATATGGTCTATTGTAAAATGGTCTGTTTTAAATCCAGCTTGAATTTCTCCTAATAGATATTTATTTTCTGCCCATTTAGATGGTCTGCTATTGATAATATAGCGGTATAACTTGCCTCATATATTCAAAAGTGGAATACCCCTGTAGTTGTCTGGTTTGTGTTATACTGCCTTTTTTATGCAAAGGGGGAATGATGGATTCGGTCCATGCCTCAGGGAACTGGCCTGACGCAAACAGAGCATAGAAAAGATGGAATAGAAAAGGAACACTTTTTCTTTAGAATACTTACAAATTTCGGTATAATGCCATCTGGACTTGCTGCTTTATTATGTTTCAGATGATCTACAGAGTCTTGTGTTTCTTGTCCAGCTATTTTGCTATTCAATGAATTATCATCTGGATCAACATCATGTTCCCCATTTACAGTATTAAGCTCAGTAAGTTCTTCATCAGGAATAAGTTTATCTTCAACTCCAAAAAAACCCTTGAAGTGCTGCAGCCATTCTTCCTCTGTAATATTTCCAGGGTTTTTATTTTTACTTTTAGATGAAAAGCCTTTTTTTCCAAAAGAACTTGGAATCATGAATATTATCTTCCAGCTCTGCTCTACATTTCTTTTTGTATGCATTTTCCTTCTCTGCTAATAATCTTTTATATGTTTTTCTTTGCTCAAAGTATGGTCGACCATCTGCTGCTGGGTCTTCTCTCCGCAATCGTTTGACCTCTTGAAGAGCTATTCTGGTCTTCCTCCGACTCTCCCAACATTCGGCATCAAACCAAACCTGACCTCTTATGACATCTTTACTGCTGTGTTTTACAGTCATACAAGAGGCAGCAGAGTTCAGGACTGCAGTGAACAACTCCACTGCTTTGTTAATGTCCTGGTCAATTAGTTTTTTTGCTTCCTCTAAAGCAGCAGTATTGTTTGGAAATTAATCTGTTAGGCAAAATATCACAAATCACAAAATCACAAACACACACATACACGCACATGCACGCACGCACACGCACACACATGTACGCTCGCACTCACTCACTCACTCACTCACTCTCTCATTTTTATTATCCTATTATATATAATGTTCTTATTCCTTTGTGTTGTTTGGTACTGCATATAGTTTACTGTTTAGTATCTTTTTATCTTGATGTTATCCCTGAAAAGGGCGGGGACTGGATGTAAAAAAGCACATGAGTGCTTATCTATTATCCTCGAATCAAATAATTTTGCCTTGCCTTGCCTTGCCTTGCTTTGTCTCACACATTCTAAACACACTCCCCTAACACACACACACACACACACACACTCACGCACGCACGCACGCACACACACGCGTGCGCGCGCACACACACACACACACATGCAAGCACACACACACACACACGCACACACACGCACATACACAATCACACACACACACACACACACACACACACACACACACACACACTACACACACACACACACACACACACACACACACACACACACACACACACACACACACACACACACACACACACACACACACACACACACACACACACACACACACACACACACACACTACACACACAGAGTAAAAAGAAAAAAGGGCGAAGAGATTTGTTTTGCAGACGAGAGCAGTCAAGCATGTGCAGTCACCGTGACCCGGGGAAAGTAAGGGGATTCCCCTACCATTTGCTGACTTCAGAGCCGCTCCTTGTATTCAGGCTTGTTCTTGGCCTTTGAGCTGTCCTCCTATTTGCCTGTCAGTCTCTCTGTCTGTCTGTCTGTCTGTCTGTCTGTCTGTCTGTCTGTCTGTCTGTCTGTGTGCTGGTGGTTCCCCGATGATTTGGTGACTCTCAGAAGCCACCATGTTGTTTTTTTTAATTCTTGTTATTTGTTTGGTCTTCTATGTGCCTGTCTGTCTGTCTGTCTGTCTGTCTGTCTGTCTGTCTGTCTGTCTGTCTGTCTGTCTGTGCTTGTTTCTATCTGTTTCTCTTGTGTTCTTGATCATGTGTCTGTCTGTCAGCTTTTCTTTGTTTATTTCTTTCTTTCTTTAATCCTTTTTTTTTCTTTTCTTTTCTCTTCTGTCTCTGTTCACACATATCTGAATGTGCTTCTGTCTGTATGTCTGTATGTTTTTTTTTTCTTTTTCTCTTTATTTTCCTGCTTGTGAATTTTGTTGCTGTCTGGTTTTTCTCTCTCTTGTCTTCTTCTCCTCTTTCTGTCTTTTTGTAAACAACAAGTATGGAAGATCCAGAGCAGATATTACTGGTTTAGTGTGGTGTGTGTGTGTGTGTGTGTGTGTGTGTGTGTGTGTGTGTGTGTGTGTGTGTGTGTGTGTGTGTGTGTGTGTGTGTGTGTGTGTGTGTGTTTAATTTAATTTAAATTTAAATTCAATTTAATTTTATTTTATTTTATTTTATTCTTTTATATCGACGATAACAGAATAAGCAATCATCTGCTTTTTTTCATCCGGTCCCCGTGTGTATGCAGTTTTTGTAAATCTTGTCATCTGTTCCCACCGGCACACGATGGCCTACTCTTACGAAAAGCGGAACAGTATTTAACGTGTGCGCAAGATGGTCTGCGTGCGTTCGCACACGGGGCCTCGGTTTAAAGTCTCATCCGAAGTGTGAGACAGACAGACAGACAGACAGACAGACAGACAGACAGACAGACAGACAGACACAGACAAAGAAAGAGAAAAAGAGAGATAGAGAGACAGAGAGACAGAGAGAGAGAAAGAGAGCGAGACAAATAGTTTATGTGTGTTTCACTGCGTATGTGGGTGTGTATGTGTGTGTGTATGAGAGAGAACACTGAACACTGAAATGATTTAATGTACATTGGCCATGGACCACAATACATTTCATGGGCTTGGGGTTCATTCATATAACAGTGTGTGTGTGTGTGCTTGCGTGCGTCCGTGCGTGCCTGCATGCGTGCGCTCGTGCGCGCGCGCGTGTGTGTGTGTTTATATGTGCGTTAGTGTGTTTACTTTTACTTGAGTTTTTATCTTATTCTTTTATCTTTATGATAATGGAATAAGCACTTATGTGTTTTCTACATCTTGTTGTTACTTTATTATTTTATTTCTGTATTCTTTTATTTCGCGGAGAAAGGATTTAGCACTCATGTGCTTTTTACATCCGGTCCCAAGCTTGTGTGTATGCAGTTTTTGTCAATTTTGTCACTGTTCCCATTGGCACACAATGGCCTACTCTTTTGAAA
>CM060336.1:46610596-46615596 GCA_030674155.1 Stramonita haemastoma
TGAAGCTCCCATGACGGACAAGGAGATAATAGAGGTATAAGCTGTTGCACTTCTCTGGGATTAACTCCTGACTTTTCAAAAAGACCATTTGTGAAGGTGCTGATTGTGGTGAGTGAGCGGATATTTTTAGCTCTTTTAGGAAATTGCTTGTCAGATCTTAGACTGAATTCATTTTCTATATCATTTACAGATGCTGAGCTTCTAAGAACGTATTTTGCGACTGCTACCTCTCGATAGTCATCCAAAGGCATAACTCCTACTTCCTTGTATGTTCCCAAGGATGAAGCATGGAAGGGTACTCCCAAGGCAATGCGAAAAGCTTTACAATCTATGCTTCTAAGTTTATCTAATAAATACTTTGGGGCATTAAAGAAGACTTCATGACCGTATGTCAGTTTAGATCGAACTAATGCCAATGACAGATGTTTTAAGACTGATACATCTTGAGCCGAATGCTGTTTGCTTACTACTTTTATAAAATTTAAGGTTTTTCTAGCTTTAGTTAATAAATATTCAACATGATAATTCCATGTCAGTTTTGATGTAATATAGATACCCAGAAACTTTACCATTGGTTTGTATTCAAGGTGCCTATCCTGCATTTTAAAAATAGGCAAACCCTGAGGGTGTGTATGGGGTGCTTAAGGAGAGGTGGTACCTTTGTAAACCTGGCAGTAGCATCCTTCGGGATGGACGGGAGCACTGGTCCTCACTTGGCACTCAACTCTCACTTCTGGGTCCGGGTCCTTAACCCACCCACACCCCGGTAACCGCTTCTACTGGCGGGCGAAACGTTGTGAGGGGCTGGTGCATTCTTAATCACCAGTAGGAGTCTTGGAGAGGAGATGGGCGCCACCAAGCTTCCTCAAGCCCACTGCAAGGACATGATGAGTAAAACAAAACAGAAAGACATGCCGGATCGGTCGAGGCCCGGATCAACAACGACCGCGCTACCCACTGCAAGTCTCCAAGGTGGGAGTGACAAGTGTGCTACTGGGGCAGAACAAACCCTAAAGCTTCCAGATAAAGGGACAACCATTGGTACATGGAATGTAAGAACTCTGTACCAAACAGGAAGAGTACAGGAACTTACACATGAATTACAGAGGTATAAATGGGACATAGTAGGGCTTGCGGAAGTCAGATGGATTGGCTTTGGAGAAACAACCACGCAAGACGGCCACAAAATATGGTACAGCGGAGAAGAAAAACTACATCAACATGGAGTAGGCTTTATTGTCAGGAAAGAGATTGTGTCAAGCATCATCAACTGCACACCAGTATCCAGCAGACTCATCTCAATCAGAGTTTCTGCAAAACCCCAGAATCTCACCATCATCCAAGTGTATGCTCCAACATCTGACTACGATGACGATCAGATAGAAGAATTCTATGAAGAACTTGAAAACGTCATCTCCAAAACGCCCAAAAAAGACATCCTTATTGTGGAAGGCGACTGGAATGCTAAGGTGGGACCTGATGCCTATGACACCTGGGCAGGAACCACAGGACGATTTGGACTGGGAGAAACAAATGACAGAGGACAGCGGCTGCTGGAATTCGCAAAGAAGCACAAACTGACTTTAGCTAACACACTCCACCCTCACAAGCCATCCAGAACATCAACCTGGCACTCACCAAATGGTCTGATTCATAATCAAATTGATTACATTCTGTCACCCCAAAGATTCAAATCCAGCATAAACAAAGCAAATACAAGAACATTCCCAGGAGCTGACATTGGCAGTGACCACGACCTCGTACTTACCACCATCAGGCTGAAACTGAAAGCAAAACAACAGCCAAAAAGCCCACGCATAAGATTCGACCTGGAAAAACTCAAAGACCCAACAGTGGTTGAGATCTTCCAAGCCAACATTGGAGGAAAGTTCGCCGCACTCACAGCCATCGACAATGATGTGGACACATTGGCCAACAACATCAAAGAAGTGCTAACGACAGCAGCAGAAGAAACATTAGGAAGAAGCAGAACAAAGAAACAACCTTGGGTGACAAATGAGGTTCTTGACCTCTGCGACAAAAGAAGAGAACTTAAAAAACAAAAGTTCACAAGTCAAGAAGCTTACAAGAAGTACATGGATAGCCACAGAGAAGTGAGGAAAAAGATGAGAGAAGCCAAAGAAGCGTGGATAGAAGAACAATGCAACAACATCGAAGCTGGAATGACCAAGGGAAACAGCAAAACAGCTTACGACACTTTGAAAGCACTAACGAAAACCACACAGCCTAAAGCCTCTGTTATTGAAGACAAAGAAGGAAATCTTTTAACGGAAAACAATGCCATCCTCCAACGCTGGACAGAATACTGTAAGGGATTGTACAACTACCCACTACGCCCAGATACCAACATAGTTTCTGACAAACCCCCTGAACACCAAGATAAAGACCCACCAATACTAAGGTGTGAAGTAGATGCAGCTATTAGACAATTGAAGAAGGGGAAGTTCCCTGGAATCGATAACATCCCAGCTGAACTCATAAAAAATGGAGGGAACGAAACAGCAAGGCGATTCACAGAACTTTGTCAGAAGATCCACGACACCAAAGAATGGCCAAAGAATGGACACAGTCTCTTGTAATACCCCTGCCAAAGAAAGGAAACCTCAAACAATGCCAGAACTACAGAACCATCAGTCTCATCAGTCATCCTAGCAAGATCATGCTGCAGGTAGTCCTCAACAGACTGAAAAACCAAGCGGAAAAACTCCTGGCAGAAGAACAAGCGGGCTTTAGACCAAAACGCAGCACAATGGAACAAATTTTCAATCTGAGAATTCTGATAGAGAAGCATCTCCAACACCAAAAAGACTTGTACCACAATTTCATAGACTTCAAAAAGGCCTTTGACAGGGTATGGCATGACGGCCTCTGGCAAGTACTCAGGCACTTCAACATTGACAGCTGTCTAATTGAAGTCATCAAAGCTCTGTACGAGAACGCAGAAAGTGCAGTTTTTATGAATAATCACGTGGGCGAGTTCTTCAAGACCACGGTTGGGGTTCGCCAGGGCTGCCTTCTCTCACCTGTACTCTTCAACCTCTTCCTCGAAAACATCATGACAGAGACACTGCAAAACCACCACACATCCATCTCCATTGGTGGAAGACCCCTTTGCAACCTCAGATTTGCAGATGACATTGACCTCATGGGCAGCAGCAGACAAGAACTGCAAATCCTCACAGACAATTTAACAGATCGAGCGAGCGCATACGGCATGGAGGTCAGTACAGAGAAATCAAAGATCATGGTCAACAGCGCGAGTAATGACATCACGGAAATAAAGATGAATGGAGAAACACTAGAAGAGGTGAGCCAATTCAAATACTTAGGCTCCATCCTAACAAAAGATGGCACATCAAACAATGAAGTGAAAGCTCGCATTGCAACAGCAACATCTGCTCTAGTCAGACTCGAGAAGATCATCAGAAGCAACAACATCAGCTTCTGCACCAAATACCACCTTTACAAATCCCTCGTGATATCTATCCTCCTATATGGCTGTGAATCATGGACTCTGACAGCAGAGTTAGAGAGGAGAATCCAAGCATTCGAGAACAAGTGCCACAGAAGACTCCTCAGAATATCATACAAAGAACACAAGACCAATAACTATGTGAAAGAAGAAATCAAAAAGCGTGTGGGCCCCCAAGAGCCTTTGCTCTCCACCATAAAGAGGAGAAAGCTGATGTGGTTTGGTCACACCACAAGACACAACACCCTAGCAAAAACCATCCTGCAAGGAACAGTCGAGGGCAAGAGAAGAAGAGGCCGCCAAAAGAAATCATGGGTTGACAACATCAAAGACTGGACCGCCCAACCCCTGCAACACCTCCTACTAGCCACACAGGATCGTGAAGCATGGAAAAAGATCTCTGTTGCGTCTTCTCTCATGTCCCCCCTATGTCCTTTGGGACATGGGACTGAGTGAGTGAGTGAGTGAAACCCTGAGGGTCAGCCCCATTATTGAAGAGAACAATGTTGGTCTTCTCTGGAGACAACAGTAATCCATTTTGTGTCATATAAATACTAAGCTTATCAAGTTCAAGCTGGTAAGTTTTTCTAATGTAGCTTAACTGTCTCTTGGGGTTACCTTTTTCATTGTTGTCTTCATCCACATGCACAGATCATCTGCATACTGAACGAGGACAACGTTATTTGACAGGGATCTCGGAAGGTCATAAAGTAGAAGGTTAAACAGATAAGGGGCGATAACAGATCCTTGTGGTATTCCCATTGTTGGAAATCTCGGGTTGGAATAGGTGTTTCCAATTTTAGCTTGAATGCTTCTGCCCCATAGAAAATTTTTGACATAGAAGTACATGTTACCCGACAAACCAATAGATTTAAGTTTAAAAAGTAATCTAGCATGCCAGACTTGATCATATGCTTTACATACATTGAAAAAAGTAGCAAGAACGTTTTTTCTACGGGCAAATTGATGCTTGATATGTGTGGTTAGTTTTACCAGGTGATCTATACTGGATCTGCCTTTTCGAAAGCCTGCCTGCTCAACAGGAAGTACTTTGTTTTTGTCACAGTAATGCACTAATCTGTTTAATATAATCCTTTCCATAAGTTTTCCTACGTGTGAAGTGAGTGCAATGGGCCTGTAACTATTTTTGTCTTCTTTGGGTTTTCCCTGTTTTAAAATTGGAACTATGATAGATTGTTTCCACACAATGGGGAGCAAACCTTTAGCCCAGCATTGCTGAAATAGATCAAGAAGCAAAGAAATCCAGTTTTCTGGCAAGTGTTTCATCATCTCGTTAGATACAGCATCGATTCCCACCGATGTTTTCTTATTGCTTACCGATTGGATAGCATCACTGACCTCCTGCAATGTAATGGGAGTGTTTATTATGTGTGAATTATCAGAGATGGGATCTTTATATATATCTTTCTGCATTTCCGTACTTCTGAAGACAGTTTGTGCTTGAGAGAGACCTGCATCACTCATTGTGTGTGCAAACATGTCCACA
>CM060336.1:46620596-46625596 GCA_030674155.1 Stramonita haemastoma
TTCAAAAATCACCTTCTAATCCACTTGATGCACCAAAAATAATAAACCAATTATATCCCCTTCTCCCCCTTCTCTTTCTCCATCCCTCTGTGTGTGTGTGTGTGTGTGTGTGTGTGTGTGTGTGTGTGTGTGTGTGTGTGTGGTGTGTGTGTGTGGTGTGTGTGTGTGTGAGTTGGGTTTTTTGTTGTTGTTGCTGTTCTTTCTCCCCTTTTATCAAAACTTATGTTTTATGGGACTATTTTGATGATAGATGGTGGTGGATTGATGTTTTCAAGTCATTTAACCTCATCGTATTCTCATGTTGCCCTTTAATTATTGCGCCCTCTTTTTTTCTTCTTTTTTTTGTGTGTGGTTTTTTTTTTTTTTTTTTTTTTTTTTGCTTTCTTGCTTTGTTTTCTTTTTGTTTGTTTATTTGTTGGGTTTTTTTTTTCATCAAATCAAAATCATCATTGATTCTTACTTCATATTTTTGTTTCTGAATGAGTGCATTTTTATAACATTACCTTAATATTATATCTCTGTCTTATTCCTTACCTGTTTCTGTTGTGCTTCTCCCCTTTTATCAAAACTTATGTTTTATGGGACTATTTTGATGATAGATAGTGGTGGAATGATGTTTTTCAGTCATTTAACCTCATCGTATTCTCATGTTTGTTCCTTAATTATTGCGCCCCTTTTTTGTTGTTGTTGTTGTTGCTTTGTTTTGTTTGCTTATTTGTTGTGTGTGTGTGTGTGTGTGGTTTTTTGTGTGTGTGTGTGTGTGTGTGTGTGTGTGTGTGTTTGTGTGTGTGTGTGTGTGTGTGTGTGTGTGTGTGTGTGTGTGTGTGTGTGTGTGTGTGTGTGTGTGTGGTGTGTGTGTGTGTGTGTGTGTTGTTTTGTTGTTGTTGTTGTTTTCTTTCAAATCAAAATCATCATTGATTCTTACTTCATATTCTTGTTTTAGAATGAGTGCCTATTTGTAACATTACCTCAATATTGTATCTCTGTCTTATTCCTTACCTGTTGTTGTTGTTCTTTCTCCCCTTTTATCAAAATCTTATGCTTTATGGGATTTATTTTGATGATAGATTGTGGTGGATTGATGTTTTCAGTCATTTAACCTCATCATATTCTCATGTTTGCTCTTTAATCATTGCGCTTTTTTTTGTTTTGTTTTGTTTTGGTTTTGGTTTTTTTTGTGTGTTTTTTTCCTTTATTCAAATCAAAATTATCATTGGTTCTTACTTCTTATTTTCGTTTCTGAATGAGTGACTTTTTATAACATTACCTTAATATTGTATCTCTGTGTTATTTCTTGCCTGTTGTTTGATACTTGGTATGGTTCCTTACTTTTGGTATTTGGATCATTATAATTGTTGTTGTGTAGTTGTGGCTATTATTTTTTTTTCTTAATGTTATCCCTGAAAAGGGCGGGGACTGAATGTAAAAAAGCACACGAGTGCTTATCTATTATCCTCGAATAAAAGAATTTTGCCTTGCCTTGCTTTGCCTTTGCCTTGCCTTGTCTCTCTCTCTCTCTCTCTCTCTCTCTCTCTCTCTCTCTCTCTCTCTCTCTCTCTCTCTCTCTCTCTATATATATATATATATATATATATATATATTATATATATATATATATATATATATATATATATATTTTTTTTTTTTTTTTTTTTTTTTTTTCTTTTATGTCATGCATAAAATATTGGCTACGTCTTACAAGAATGAATCAGGCCAGACTCCCTCTTCAGTCCTATATTATGCTTCTAACATTATGTGATCAAGGGCGGATGTGCTGGCATCACATGTGCGCGACACATTGTATAAATTTGGATTTGGGTTTGTTTGGGAAAACCAAGGTGTGCAAAATATAAGGGGATTCTTATCTACATTCAAGCAGAGATTGATTGATTGTCACAGTCAAAATTGGCACGCGCATATTCAAGACAGCAGTAGGTTTACAGTTTATCGGAATTTTAAATCCTCTATATCACTGGAATCCTATTTCACCGTTATCACTAACAAACACATCAGAGATGTGCTCATCCGATTTAGAATCGGTGCAACTGAAATACGTACACATAAAATGCGATATGCTACTTTCAATCCGGGTGATCTGAAATGCCCCCTCTGCAATTCTTGTCTTGAAGATGAAGTACACACTTTATTTTACTGTAAATCTCTGAATGATTTGCGACAAAAATACATCCCATCTCGTTATAGGCAATACCCTTCAGAAAAAAACATTGAAACTTATTGTCACAATTTATTATGACGTTTGAAGTTGTTGTTTTTTTTCTTTTGAGAAGTGAAAGTGTTTTGCTATTAGAATTGATCAGGCTCAGGTTGTAGCCCGTGTTTTTGTTGTTTGGTGAAGGGGGTGCATGTCCACGATGTTTGTAACGGTTGGGTCGTTTTGAGGCCGGTTTCTTTTTTTTGTATATGTTTTGTCAGTGATGTTTGTTCTGTACGTGGATCCTGTGTTTGTAGTGTAAGTTCTTGATGTGAGTGATATATCTTAAGATAGAATTTTCATCAGAGAAGGAGAGAGTTTGTCCAGCGGAGAGTCAGATGGGTACAAGCTCCTCGGAGGAGGAGTGGGGTAGCTGTCTTGTTTGATGGCTTTAGTTGTCTTGGGTGTTGAGGTTTTTTTTTTATCGATGTTAATTTGAGCTGTGGGCTTGGTGCCACTCCTCGGAGGAGGAGTTGACAGCGTTGGTTGTTTTTTTTGGGGGGCGGGGTTGGTTTTGTGTGTGTGTTTTCTGTTATTGGAATTGAAGTATTGACGGTTGTTATTTTGCCGGTGTGTGGCAAGATGCTGGTTGTGTGTGGGTACAGTGACCGGTGAGGATTGGGTCGCAGTAATCATGAATTTCTGGTTGTGATATTTTTTTTTGGACTTTGAGAATTTTCCACCTGTTTTATGTACCAGAGGACTTGAAGACACTTTTCCTCCCCACCTGTGTTTATGTGCAAGAGAACTTAAGAACTTTCTTTACCAGAGCCTGCTGTGCCAGAAGTCTTGGAAATATTCTTTACCTGTGACTGTTATGTTGTTTTTTTTCTCCCTTGTGGAAAGGTTATTCCTGTGGATTCCCGTGCCTTGAATTATTCAAAGGACTTGTAAATATGTGGTGTTTCTGGACTTCGAAAGGGGGGGGGGGGGGGGGGAGCTAGTTTTCTGTTAGTGCCAGACAGCTGGTAAGGACAGCTGTGTTATAAGGTGAGAGTGAGAGGTGGGTTTTTTGTGATACTGACATGGTTTGGATACCTTTTTTTGATGGGTGTTGACTTTGATTTTTTTTTTTATTGACTTAGTATTGTCGTGAGGAGATTGAAGAGGTGAGGTTGGGTTTGGCTCTGGTCGTGAAGCTGGTGATGTTGTAGTGTTGTGATGTTGTGATGTTGAACTGGTGGAAAGGTTGAGCGAGTTGAGTTTGTTTTGGTTTAGTAAATGGTTGGATGTTTTGTAAATAAATTCTTTGAAATATTCATTGGTGTCTGTTTTGTGTCGTTTAAATTAGAGGTGTGATAGGTGGGAAGGGGGTTTCAGAGTGTTGTCCCATTAGGGGGTGACACTTATGATGCAAGATGACAAAAGCCTTCATGACTTAGGACGATTCATATATCATTCCAACAAAAGGCGTTCTGCTTTAGAATGATGGCTGTAGCAAAATGATTAACGTACTTCTCAAGTTGTTTCAGTGTCTTATGCTACTCTGTGTACAATTTGTGCCCTAATTATCAATTCTCTAATCAATTTTTGTTATTCATTCATTTATTTAGTTAGTTACTAAATTTATGTTTAGTCTAAAATGTTGCAAACATTCTAATCAGATGTATGCTAATACCACAAGTGAATGTTATAATCGTTGTGCTTGGAAGTGTTTTCAGGTGAATTCTTGGAAAGGATTGAGAACGAAATTAATGTGTGGGGGGAGGGGGGGGGGATAGCGAGTGTGTGAAATTGTAATGGGTCCGGTGGCCTTCTACAATAAAATCGTTCAGAGTTCAGAGTTCAGAGTTCTCTCTCTCTCTCTCTAGAGCTTGTAGATAATTATAGGGGTGTCTCACTACTGAGCATCTTATCTAAATGCTATACTTCTATATTGAACACAAGATTATATTCATGGCTAGAAAGTAATCAATTGATCTGTGAAAACCAAGCAGGTTTTAGGAAAAGATATTCTACAGTAGACCAGATTTTTAATTTGTATTCAATTGTCCAAAAGTGTATGTCCAAGAAAGGCAAAAAATTGTATGTTGCTTTTGTGGACTTTAAAAAAGCCTTTGACTCTGTTAGACATGAGAAACTTTTGACCTGTATTAAAAACCAGGGGATACGAGGAAAATTTCTTGCTTCATTAGCAGCCATGTATAAGTCATTGATTTCGTGTATCCGAATAGATAGCCAGTTATCAGAGTTTTTTGAATGTCCATTAGGAGTCAGGCAAGGCTGTGTTTTAAGTCCTACATTGTTTTCAATATTCATTAACCAGCTAGCAAATGATATAAATGAAAAAGGAAAACATGGTGTTCAGTTATTACCTAATATTATTGATATCTTTATTCTACTATTCGCAGATGACGTTGCACTATTTTCAACAACTCCTGGAGGTTTACAACACCAATTAAACATTTTGAAAGACTGCTGTAATGATCTGCAGTTAAGTGTTAATATCAATAAAACTAAAGTGATGGTATTTAGAAGAGGGGGATTTCTTTCAAAGCAGGAACAATGGTATTACAATGGAATCCGATTAGAAGTTGTAAATCAGTATTGTTATTTAGGTTTCAGTTTTACAACAAAGTTGAGCTGTAAGCTGGGTACAGAACATTTAGTCACTAAAGGAAAGAAGGCAGTAGTCCAGTTAAATAAAGTCTTTCATAGGTATAAAGAAATGAACGTTAGAACTTTTTTCAAGATTTTTGACACTAAGATCCAACCAATTTTGTTGTATTCATCAGAAATATGGGGATCAAATAGACTAGAACATATTGAGAAAATTCATTTAATGGCA
>CM060336.1:46630596-46645596 GCA_030674155.1 Stramonita haemastoma
TTCCCCTCAGGGATGGTGTCTTAACACAACACCTGTGTGCATGCTGGGTTTTTTTAATAATAATTTTGTCATCCGCTCCTACCGGCACACAATGGCCTGCTCTTTCGAAAGGCGGAACGGGATTTTAACGTGTGCGCAAGATGTTCTGCGTGCGTTCGCACACGGGACCTCGGTTTATAGTCTCATCCGAATGACTTTGACATTCAGTTCGATTTTTCGTCAAACTGGGAAGAAAGGGCGAGCTTGGTACGAACCCAGAAACTCGCGGTTTACATATTGGCAGGCGAACGTCTTGCACTCTGCAATAACTATAACCATAGAATTTGGCTTGGGCACAAGATATTAGGACTCAAAATCAAGAGGTCATTTATGTTATAAAAACGCTTGATGCTTTATATCATGTTCAGAAATACTGATACTCTGATCTCTTTGCTTGGTCTTGTGTCTGTTTATTGTGCAGTTTGCTGACATTGTATTGGTTACAGCTTTTACTGTATGAAGATGACATTACTACTGAACAAGACAAACTTTCCATTGTGATGAAGTAGATCAGTAATTGAGATGAGGTCAACAGTAACTATTGGAATTTTTCCTGAACATTAAAATAAATTGTATTTAAGGAGGAGAAGGACGAGGAGGAGGAGGATAAGAAGGAGAAGGGGAAGAAGTAGTAGAATAAGAGAAACAACAACAGCAAAAAAACCCACCTATATACGTATACACATATATATAGAGAGAGATATATAGATATATATAGAGAGAGAGAGATTGATATATGCATGCACGCGCACACATGCATGCACACACACATGCACACATACACACATGCGCGCGCGCGCACGTACACGCACACAGCTTCTGGAAAAGACTACTAATATAAAGTATATTATATACCATTTTCACCCCATGTATTCTGTAGTCTAGTAGACTGGCACCACTGAATATTTTGCTACCAGCTTCCTCCACTCCCCATGGTTTTCAGCTTCCCGTAGCAAGCCGTTCCTTTCAAGAGAAGTTCACTCTCTGATGCTGTCTTCCCATCGTTTCCTCTGTCTGCCTCTTCGTCTCCCTCCCCTTACTGTTCCCTGTAGGACAGTCTTGGCCAGTCCAGACGATCGTGTGACGTGCCCGTACCACTTCAGTTTGCGTGTCTTCACTGCAGTCAGGGGCTTTAATAGGGCTCATGGCGTTCTCAGTTCTGGTTTCCGTGTCCTTAGGGACGTGATCCCTGCACGAGATTCAAGAAGTTTGCCATAGCATCTCATCTCCATTGCCTGCATCCTTCTCTCAATGTCTGCTGTTGTGGTCCACGTTTCACTTGCCTACAAAAGTATAGACATGGCCAGGGAACGGTGTCTTCACGTCAGCCCCGAAGTTGCAATGCAGCTACCTAAATGGTCAGCAAACACTGTCACATACGCCAAACTCTCACTGCTGGGGAACCTTAGAGCTCTAGCTGAGGAACAACAGCGCCCCCTCCCCCCCCCCCCCCCTTCCTGCTCTCCCTCTCTCCCAAAGAACACAAAAAAACCAACCAAACAAAAATGTTTCTATTTTTTGTCTTTCCTATCCCAGTTTCACAGGTTTGTGTTTTCTTATTTTTGTATTCGATCTGCTGTGTATCCTTTGATACATCAAACTTATCTCGTGTTTTCTGTTTGAAATAAAAACACGTCAAATATTGCTTTACCTTTACCTTACCAAATATTGCAGGGATAACCTAACAGATGTGACCAAAGACAGAGGGAAAAGCAAAAGTCAACGTGTTCGTCATGTCTTCCACATTCTTTGTTCTCGTTGGTAAGTATAGATGTGTGAGTGAAACATGGCATACTACTGCAGGCGTAATATGAATTTTTAACATGATTATACGTTGAATTTGTGTCACGTTGTCTTGAACCGTGTTGCATTGCAGTTTCTTGTGTTGCATTGTATTGAATCGTTTTTTTTTTATTCTCTTGTGTGGCATTGTATCGTATTTTATTTTATTGTACTGCACTGCTCTGTATTGTATTATGTCGTGCTGTATCGTATTGCGATGTGTTGTGTCGCGTTTTGATGTGTTGGTGTTACAAAGCAGTTTATATTGTATTGAGATGTTTCGTGTTGATGGTATTGTTTTGTATTGCACAGCGTTATTTTCTTTCACGACAGATTTCTCTGAGAGAGAGAGAGAGAGAGAGAGAGAGAGAGAGAGAGAGAGAGAGAGAGAGAGAGAGAGGAGAGAGAGAGAGAGAGGAGAGAGAGAGAGAGAGAGAGAAGGCAAGGCAAGGCAAGGCAAGGCAAGGCAAGGCAAGGCAAGGCAAGGCAAGGCAAAGTATTTTATTCGAGGATAATAGATAAGCACTCGTGTGCTTTTTTACATCCAGTCCCCGCCCTTTTCAGGGATACATCAAGTTGAAAAGATACTAAACAATGAAACTTTACGCAGTACCAAACAACACACAAGAATAAAGACACTATATATGGTAAGGTAATAAAAATGCACTCGTTCAGAAGACAAAATCAGAAGTCACAATAAAAAGATTCTGACTATGGAAGAAAAGAAAAGTGTTAATAGGTAAGGAGCAAACAAGAGAACAAGATGAAATAAACAACTGAAAACATCAATCCACCACCATCTGTCAAAAGTTATACATGTAATATAAATCATACATTTGATAAAAAAAATGGGGGGGAATTTAACTAATATCCTTATTGGAGGGGGGGAGAGATACTACCAATAAAAACTAAAAATAAAATAAAATAAAAATTAATAAGATAAAAAGAAAGAAGGAAAAAAAAAGTTACGTAAAACATCCTAGATGTTTTAAATAGAAGAGAGAGAGAGAGAGAGAGAGAGAGAGAGAGAGAGAGAGAGAGAGAGAGAGAGAGAGAGAGAGAGGGGGGGGGGAGATCACTAACTAGTGACACACAAATCCAATTCAACATAGCTATAAAAATGAAATCTACACATTATAAATAAAATACTCATAGTTTATATATATTACAATGATTAATCTCTGTGAAATAGCCAATGCATTCACAAAAATGAATAACTACACAGTATATTTAAAAACACATACTAACTAAACTTAAAACATTGAGATATTAAAACATTTATCAAACTCTATAATAGTTAACTTTCAAAATAAAGTTGAAAACATGAGATATGAATACAACCTTCATCAAGAGAGAGAGAGAGAGAGAGAGAGAGAGAGAGAGATGGTGATATATATATATATATATATATATATATATATATATATATATATATATATATATATATATATCCAACAGGATGAGTCTGGTTCAGCATTTTTAATGCATCAAGTGAAATTGAAGGCGAACTTTGAAGGTTGTCAATGATTGGTGCTGTTTAGTTGAATCGGGAAGGGAGTTCCACAGCACAGGGCCTGAGTATAGTAAACTAGACTTGAACAAGTCTATTCTTGGGATTGGGACACTTGGCTTTTCAGTATTTCTGGAATGATTCATTGGGAACTTATCTCTTAAGGATGTGAGAACAGCTCCTGCCATTATTTTAAACATCATTGTGCCTTTGTTATATTACAGTCTTTGTTGTAGGGGGAGAATACCTAACTGAGTGTAATCCACTTCAAGTAAGGTTGTTTTCTTCAGAAGGATAAGTTTGAGAGCGCGTTTATACAGACTTAATAACGGTTTCATAGTGTTTGCACTGGCAGAATCCCAGAGGGTTGAAGCATAGTCTATTGAAGATTGTATATAAGCTTGAAAAAATAATTTTTTTGAATGGTAGTCAAGAAAGTGTTTAATTTTAGTTAACTGGTATACTCTTTGGGACAAGAGAGAGAGAGGGAGACAGACAGACAGACAGACAGACAGACAGACAGAGACAGAGAGAGAGACAAATCGAGAGAGAAAGAGACAGAGACAGACAGAGACAGAGAGAGAGAAAGATATAGAAATAGAGAGATAACATATAGAAAGAAAGAGATACAGAGAGAGAGACAGAGAGAAAAACAGAGAGCGAAAGACACAGAGAGACAGAGAGCGTGGCTACAAGAGTAGCGTCACCCCTGATGTTGATGTATATGCTCCTGGCTGTGTGCTTGTTTCCCTTGGACAGTGGCTCTTTTCCACAGACCGGGGACAGGGACCACTCTGGTGATGCCCAGGGCTCTTTTCTGCTGCCTCTCCTTCTCTGACGGTCCTGTCCTCCTGTTCCCACCCCACTCATACTTACTATAATATCATCTCCACCCCAACCCCACCCATATTTGTTATGTCGCACTCTCAGGGTCGGAAGTCTACAGGGAGCCCCTCAATGTCAAATTGTCGTGGGGCATACTGATTTTGTATCTAATTTGAATATTTAAAAAATGCTTTGATTATAAACGATACATGACAGTCTTTTGCTCTTTTCTTAAAAAGCACCTGTTACAAATTTGAAATAGTTCCTATACATATAAGAGAAGGCTGTGCTATTTAGTGACTACAAGGCATTCAACAGAGAAGTTTGTTGTCATTGGTTTTGAGCATGGGGCAGGCAGGCTAAGCATCACCTGGATCACCCAGAGTGTGCACTGTGTCCCTCGCTACACCTGGGAATCCCTGTCAGGCCTGAAGTACACATTCTGCCTGCACAGTGGGGTCAGATACCTTTCCCTTTAGACAGACATACTCCAGCTTCTGAGGATTGTTTCGCCTTCCAGGGAAAACACACATGTGCTTGGTATGAAGTGGTCAGAACATTGCGCTGGCAATTTGACAACCCGAGTACGATTCCCTTTTGAGGGGATTTTCCCCTGGAGTTGACATCAGTGCTGACTCTACTCTCTCCCAAAAGTCTCTAGGATGAGACTATAAACTGAGGCCCCGTGTGCGAACGCATGCATAACATCTTGTGCATACGTTAAATCCTGTCCCGCTTTTAGTGAGAGTAGGTCATTGTGTGCCGGTGGGACAGATGACAAGATTTACAAAAACTGCATATATACGGGGACTGGACGTAAAAGAAGCACTTGAGTACTTCTTCCAATACTCTCGGCCACGTGCTTGCGTTGTGAAGTGAGGACGCGTGTGACGTGAGGCGGGGGGGGGGGGGGGGATGCACATGCTGATGTTTCTCTCTGTGGCTTTTCCAGGACTGGTGCTGCTCTGCCTCACACAGCCTGCACACTCATGCGGCGGCGGAAGAAGACGTGAGCATTTTCCAAATGTGCATGGGCACAGTGGTTAGAGGTGTGCTGTCACACCGTGTGGAGGTGGCTGAGTGACTGCATAACTGTTAGTCATGGTGTCTGTGTGATTGCATAACTGTGTTAGCCATCGTGTCTGTGTGACTGCATACCTGTTAGCCATGGTGTCTAAGTGACTGAATAACTGTTAGCCATCGTGTATGTGTGACTGCATAACTGTTGCCATCGTGTCTGTGTGACTGCATAACTGTTGCCAGCGTGTCTGTGTGACTGCATAACTGTTGCCAGCGTGTCTGTGTGACTGCATAACTGTTAGCCATGGTGTCTGTGTGACTGCATAACTGTTAGCCAGGTTTTATTTCCATTTTTTTGTTTGTTATGTGTGACTGCTATAACTGTTGCCAGCGTGTCTGTGTGACTGCATAACTGTTAGCATGTGTTGTTTGTGACTGCATAACTGTGTTAGCCACGTGGTAGTCGTACGGTTTTGTGACTGCATAACTGTGTTAGCCATCATGTCTGTGTGACTGCATAACTGTGTTAGCCATGGTGTCTGTGTGACTGCATAACTGTTAGCTATGGTGTCTGTGCGACTGCATAACTGTTAGTCCATCGTGTCTGTGTGACTGCATAACTGTTAGCCATGGTGTCTATGTGACTGCATAACTGTTAGCCATGGTGTCTGTGTGACTGCATAACTGTTAGCCATGGTGTCTGTGACTGCATAACTGTTAGCATGGTGTGTGTGTGACTGCATAACTGTTAGCCAGCGTGTCTGTGTGACTGCATAACTGTTAGGCATGGTGTGTGTGTGACTGCATAACTGTCAACCATGGTGTGTGTGTGACTGCATAACTGTGTTAATCATGGTGTGTGTGTGTGTGTGACTGCCTAACTGCTAACCCTGGTGTGTGTGTGACTGCCTAACTGCTAACCCCTCGTGGCGATGCCAGTACAGGCAGGGGTGCTGTTTGCCGTGACCTGCTCTGCTCTGCTCTGCACTGACGGACTGCCTGACCCTCAGCCTGAGCTCACTGCTCTCCCTTGCCTGTCAGTTCCTGGAGTCACTACCATCAGCAAAGCTCGGAGTGCAAAGGAATCTACCACCATGGGATGCAGGGGGGGGGGGGGAGTCAGGAATCTACCACCATGGGATGCAGGGGGGTGGAATTCATGGAGCTTCTAATAATAATATTCTCTGTCTGTCTGTCTGTCTGTCTGTCTGTCTGTCTGTCTGTCTGTCTGTCTGTCTGTCTGTCTGTCTCTCTCTCTCTCTCTCTCTCTCTCTCTCTCTCTCTCTCTCTCTCTCTCTCTCTCTCTCTCTCTCTCTCTCTCTCTCTCTCTCTCTCTGTTTTTTTTCTGTGAATACCTTCCTCCACATTCTTCTCCTCCCCCTCCCCCGCCCTCTCTGTTTCATTCCTTCAATTCTCTCTCCACTCTCTTTGTATGCTTCTGTCCTTAGGGTTTCTCAATATGGCGTGTAAGTCAAGTCAAGTCAAATCTTTATTTCCAGATGGTACATTGAATAAAATATGCATTTGCTTTTTCCATGACGCCCTCTATCGAGAGAGTAAAACGGTGTCATTTTCAAAAAGCCCACTTAACACTAACACAAAACTACGACGATAAATAATAATAATAATAATAATAATAATAATAATAATAATAATAATAATAATAATAATGATGATGATAATAATAATGATAATAATAATAATAATAATAATAATAATAATAATAATAATAATAATAATAATAATAGTAATAATAATAATAATAATAATAATAATAATAATAATAATAATAATACATGGAATTTATATAGCGCTGTATCTTGTAAAAACAAACCAAAGCGCTTGCACTCGACCCTCACAACAAACAAGCAACCAATGACAATGAATAATTCTAGCAAATTCGAAAGCACACTCACACGCACCCCCCTTCCCCCCCCCCCCCCCCCCCCCCACACACACACACTTATAGAGGCTATAAATTTAGGCAGGGTGAAGGGAATTTCAAATGTTGAAGGCAGGGACAAATAGGAAATGAAAACAGAAGGCAAAAATCTCAGGTTTGAAACAAGTGTGTCTTGAGGTTGGATTTAAAAGTGTCATGTAGGCTTTTGCCGAAGGGAGAGAGGGAGGTCATTCCAGATTGATGGACCAGAAATAGAGAAAGAGCGGCGGCCAACGGTTGATAGGTCGAGTCTTGGTATTTTTAAGGATAAGGTATCTGCAGCCGAGCGGAGGGAACGAGAAGGTGTGTACACGTAAAGACATTCACAGAGGTAAGAGGGTGCTGTTTTGTGGAGACATTTATAACAGAGAGTACTGATCTTATAGTTTACTCTCTGTGGCACAGGCAGCCAGTGGAGAGATTGCAAGAGAGGAGTAATGTGCTCAGATTTTTTCTTTCTGATGACCAGTCGAGCTGCAGAGTTTTGTATGCGTTGGAGGGAGTGGATAGATGATGCTGGCAGACAAGCCAAAAGAGAATTGCAATAGTACAGACGTGAAAGAATAAGAGAAGTGACTAGTTTGGATGTTGTATCAGTGGACAGGTACTTCTGAATTGCACTAATACGCCGTAGTTGATAGTAGCATGACTGACAGGTCTGGGTGATGAATTTTTGCATGGAGAGTGTGTTGTCAATAACGACTCCTAGATACTTTACAGCACTGGATAGAGGGACTGACGTATTGCCGAATTCTATTGAAGTTGTTGTGATAAAAGACAGTTTGTGTTTGGTGCCTACAAGCATGGCTTCGGTTTTATCTGCGTTTAATTATAATTTGTTTCGTATCATCCAGTTTTGGACATCTTGAAGGCAGTTGGACATGCTTGTCAAGAGAGAAGGCAGATTTTCAGGAGTATCACTGCTCAGAATCTGAGAGTCGTCTGCATAAAAGTGATGGTTGATCTGATGACGGTTAATAACATGTGACAGGGGAGCAGTATAGAGAGTAAAGAGAACAGGGCCTAGAACAGATCCTTGAGGGACTCCGCATTCTAGTTTGGTTGGTGTGGAATGTTGGTTGGTGTGGTATTATTATTATTATTATTATTATTATTATTATTATTATTATTATTATTATTATTATTATTATTATTATTATTAATGATAATAATAATAATAATAATAATAATAATAATAATAATAATAATAATAATACATGGAATTTGTATAGCGCTATATCTTGTAAAAACAAATCAAAGCGCTTGCATTCGACCTACACAACACACGATCAACAACAATTTACAGTTTTAACAAATTCAAATACACACCACACACACACACACACACACACACACACACACACACACACACACACACACACACACACACACACACACACGCACGCACGCACGCGCGCGCGCACGTAAGAGATGGAAGCCTAAGGAGAAAAACTTAGGTTTGAAATAAGTGTGTTTTGAGGTTGGATTTAAAGATGTCATAAGTAGGCTTTTGCCGGAGGGAGAGAGGAAGGTCGTTCCAGATGGATGGACCAGAAACAGAGAAAGAGCCGCGGCCAACGGTAGATAGGTTGAATCTGGGTATTCTTAAGGACAAAGTATCTGCCGACGAGCGGAGGGAGCGAGGTGTGTACAAGTGAAGACATTCACAGAGGTAGGAGGGTGCAGTATTGTAGAGACATTTGTAACAGAGGGTATTGATCTTGTAGTTTACTCTCTGTGGTACGGGCAGCCAATGGAGAGATTGCAAGAGAGGGGTAATGTGCTCAGATTTTTTTCTTTCTGAGGACCAGACGAACTGTAGAGTTTTGTATACGTTGAAGGGAGTGGATGGATGATGCTGGCAGACCAGCCAAAAGAGAATTGCAATAGTCCAGACTTGAGAGAATAAGAGAAGTGACAAGTTTGGATGTTGCATCAGTGGACAGGTATTTTCGAATTGCGCTAATACGCCGTAGTTGATAGTAGCATGACTGACAGGTTCGGGTAATGAATTTTTGCATGGAGAGAGTGTTGTCGACAACGACTCCTAGATACTTCACAGACGTGGATAGCGGAACTGACGTATTGCCGAATTCTATTGAAGTTGTTGGAATGGAGAGTTTGTGTTTGGTGCCTACAAGCGATAACTATAACAACAACTATAATAATTGCACATTCTTATCTTTTACAGGCCGGCGAAATCGAGTACCTCCCAACCGAAATCCCAAGTTTGACAGCCACTGTTACCATGACAAAGTGCGGCCCGCTGCCCCCGGCAAGACAGGGGCCACCGTCACCTGGAGCCCGGGGAATTACAGCGCTAGTGACCCCGATAACGACCCCATCGAGTAAGTCTTCCGTTTTCCCGGGAGGGGGGGGGGGGGGGGTCTCATGGTCCCTGACGCTCCTGTCCTGCTGTTCTCCTGCTGCTCCTTTCTCTCTGCCGGCTCCTGGCTCCTCTCGCTGCATCCTGAAGGGCTGAGCAGAGGGCTGTGGGGAGCTTGTCAAAGTCAGGCCGCCCTGGGGTCACCAGCCAAAACAACCCTGCACTGCTGCTGGGCCGTGCTGTGGGGGTGTTCAGGGGTGCCTGGTCTGATCTTTCATCATGCAGAATTTCACTAAGTCTGCTGCTAACGACACTGATAGCTTTGCCACGTGGAGAGAGGGATGGATGGCTTTGCCACGTGGAGAGAGGGATGGATAGCTTTGCCACGTGGAGGGAGGGATGGATAGCTTTGCCACGTGGAGGGAGTGATGATAGCTTTGCCACGTGGAGGGAGGGATGGAGACATCCTTCGTGGTAACCACAACCTCTTTCATTTGGTTGATTGATTGATTGATTGATTGATTGGTTGATTGGTTGGTTGGTTGGTTGGTTGGTTGGTTGGTTGGTTGGTTGGTTGGTTAGTTGGTTGGTTGGTTGGTTGATTGGTTGGTTGGTTGGTGGATTGATTGGTTGATTGATTGATTAATTGATTGATTGATTGATTGATTGGTTTGTTGATTATTTGATTGGTTGATCTTTTCCTTTAATCATGTTTGGAGTATGGGTTTATTCCTTGGAGATATTGGTTCTTTTTCACTTCTCTATTTACTTGTGGATTTACTTATTCACTTATCGCCTTCTTTATTTTTACTGTATGTGTGTCTGTCTGTCTTTTCACCCCAGTTACCATCACCACCATCACTACCACCTCCACCACCACCACTACCACCGCCATCACCCGTTCGAGGGGATTTTTCCCCTGGAGTTAACATAGGTGCTGACTCCACTCTCCCAAAAAGTCCTTTGGATGTAAACCGAGGCCCCGTGTGCGAACCCACGAAGAACTTCTTGCACACACGCTAAATCCTGTTCTGCTTTTCGTAAGAGTAGGCCATTGTGTGCCGGTGGGAACAGATGAGACAATATTGACAAAACTGCATACACACGGGGACAGGATGTATAAAAAAAAAACATGAGTGCTTATTCCATTATCTTCGATATCAAAAGAAATTAAAACAAAGCTAAAACCCTGGAGGCCCTGTGTGCAGGATTGATCAGGTGGCGGGGCCGGGGCCGGGCAGTTATTTCAGCGGGCGGGTGGCGGGGGGCACTCAGGTGGTGTACAAGGCTTGGGACAAAAGAGGGGGCGTCGCCTACTGCACCTTCAGGGTGCGCGTCACAGGTCAGTGCCCGCCACCCCCTCCCCCTCTTTCTGCCCCATCTTGAAGGCCTAGGGGGTGGGGGGTGAGGGGTGGGGTGTAGCCTCGTGGTCAGAGCACTGAACTGGTGATGGGGGTGGAGGGGGAAGGGGGGGGGTCAGTTTCGGCCACCACCCAGCCGCCTGTTCCAGTCGGGGATGGTTCTGTTTTCACCCTGAAGCTGACATCAGCACTGATTCCACAGCCCCCCCCCCCCCCCCCCCCCAATCTGTTTTCACCCCAGAGCTGATATCAGCACTGATTCCACTGCACCCTAAAATCTGTTTTCACCCTGGAGCTGACATCAGCACTGATTCCACTGCCCCCCAAAATCCAATAGCTGTTCTACCCAGCCATGGGTACCTGCCCTCTTTAGAGTCAGGGAAGGTAAAGCAGCGAGGGAGAGGAGATGGGCGCCGCCCTCAATATGCTGGCCCCTAGAGAAGCTGAGGTATCTGATGCCTTACTCCTTTACGACTGCCGAGGTTATAGGACACCTTTACCTTTTACCTTTTTTCACCTCTTATTTATCATCATGTCAACTTATTACAGACACTACTGAACTCCACCACAGTGACCCAGCAGCAGTGCAGGGTCCTTCTGGCTGGTAACCTTACGTCAACCCAACATTGCTAAGTTCCCTGTGAACTTCAGACTGCCCGAAGATAGGGTGACTGATGGGCCCCGCACTGCTGCTGGGTGACCTGGGCGGGTTTCAGTAGCGCCTGCTCTGAGCTGACACTGCAAGACATCCCCCACTGGGTCCCTCCTGATATGACTGCCGGAACAGCTCAGTCAGGGCCCCAGACTGACTGACATGCCCATCTGGAGTAAAACCGTAAACAACCTTTTGAAACAGACAGTCGGGATGTTAGCTGTATGGGAGCGTACATTGACCCTGTTGCCCTCTTCTATAGCAGAGTAGATTGACCCTGTTGCCCTCTTCTATAGCAGAGTACATTGACCCTGTTGCCCTCTTCTATAGCAGAGTAGATTGACCCTGTTGCCCTCTTCTATAGCAGAGTAGATTGACCCTGTTGCCCTCTTCTATAGCAGAGTACATTGACCCTGTTGCCCTCTTCGATAGCAGAGTAGATTGATGCTGTTGCCCTCTTCTATAGCAGAGTACATTGACCCTGTTGCCCTCTTCTATAGCAGAGTACATTGACCCTGTTGCCCTCTTCTATAGCAGAGTAGATTGACCCTGTTGCCCTCTTCTATAGCAGAGTACATTGACCCTGTTGCCCTCTTCTATAGCAGAGTAGATTGATGCTGTTGCCCTCTTCTATAGCAGAGTACATTGACCATGTTGCCCTCTTCTATAGCAGAGTACATTGATGCTGTTGCCCTCTTCTATAGCAGAGTAGATTGATGCTGTTGCCCTCTTCTATAGCAGAGTAGATTGATGCTGTTGCCCTCTTCTATAGCAGAGTAGATTGATGCTGTTGCCCTCTTCTATAGCAGAGTAGATTGATGCTGTTGCCCTCTTCTATAGCAGAGTAGATTGATGCTGTTGCCCTCTTCTATAGCAGAGTAGATTGATGCTGTTGCCCTCTTCTATAGCAGAGTAGATTGATGCTGTTGCCCTCTTCTATGAGAGCGTAGATTGACCCTTTCCCTCTTCTGTGAGAGCGTAGATTGACCCTTTCCCTCTTCTATGAGAGCGTAGATTGACCCTTGCCCTCTTCTGTGAGAGCGTAGATTGACCCTTGCCCTCTTCTGTGAGAGCGTAGATTGACCCTTGCCCTCTTCTGTGAGAGCGTAGAAGATGGATGGGAGGTCCACAGGTAACACACCTGCCTAGAAAGCAAAAATTCCGAGTCGCATTGTGCGGTGGTTCGAATCCCGTTTGGGCCCAAAACTTTTCCCCCATCTATTAGACCATGAGTGGTGGTCTGGGTGCTAGTCTTTCGGATGAGACGATAAACTGAGGTCCCGTGTGTTACACATCATTATATTTTTTATAAAAAGGTAAAGGTGTCCCATAACCTAAGAGGTCGTATGGGAGCGAGGCATCAGAGACCTCAGCTTTTCTAAGGGCCAGCATATTGAGGGCAGTGCCCATCTCCTCTCCCTCGCTGCTTTACCTTCCCTGACGCTAAAGAGGGCAGGTACCATTTACAGCTGGGTGAACTGGGGGACTGTACTGAACCAAAGGCGCGCAAACGGTCACCCATCCAACTGGTAACCACGCTCGACGCTGCTTAGCTTGACTTGGGGAAAGCGAGCGCTCTGACCACTTAGCTATCCTAATCATTATTATCATTATTATTATTATTATCATTCATTATCATTATTTAGCGCACGTAAAAGAACCCACGGCAACAAGAGCGTTGTCCCTGGCAAAATTGTGAAGAAAAAAGCCGCTCTGATGGGGAAACAAATACAGTTGTGGTCAGGAAAAGAAAACAATTAGGTGGCGCTGGTCTTGTGGCGACGCGCTGTCCTCGGGGAGAGCAGTCCGAATTTCATGCAGAGAAAAATCTTCCGTGACTTAAAGTCGGGTAAGATGTGTAAAATGTAAAATGTTGCCCTCTTCTATAGGAGCACAGACTGACGCTGTGGCCCTCTTTTGCAGTGCGGCATTGCAGCGCAGTGCCCTCTTTTGCACTGCGGCATTGCAGCGCAGTGCCCTCTTTTGCAGTGCAGCATTGCAGCGCAGTGCCCTCTTTGGCAGTGCAGCATTGCAGCGCAGTGCCCTCTTTGGCAGTGCAGCATTGCAGCGCAGTGCCCTCTTTTGCAGTGCAGCATTGCAGCACAGTGCCCTCTTTTGCAGTGCAGCATTGCAGCGCAGTGCCCTCTTTGGCAGTGCAGCATTGCAGCGCAGTGTCCTCTTTTGCAGTGCAGCATTGCAGCGCAGTGCCCTCTTTTGCAGTGCAGCATTGCAGCACAGTGCCCTCTTTTGCAGTGCAGCATTGCAGCGCAGTGCCCTCTTTGGCAGTGCAGCATTGCAGCGCAGTGCCCTCTTTTGCAGTGCGGCATTGCAGCGCAGTGCCCTCTTTTGCACTGCGGCATTGCAGCGCAGTGCCCTCTTTTGCAGTGCAGCATTGCAGCGCAGTGCCCTCTTTGGCAGTGCAGCATTGCAGCGCAGTGCCCTCTTTGCAGTGCAGCATTGCAGCGCAGTGCCCTCTTTTGCAGTGCAGCATTGCAGCGCAGTGCCCTCTTTTGCAGTGCAGCATTGCAGCGCAGTGCCCTCTTTTGCAGTGCAGCATTGCAGCGCATGTGCCCTCTTTTGCAGTGCAGCATTGCAGCGCAGTGCCCTCTTTTGCAGTGCAGCATTGCAGCAGCATGTGCCCTCTTTTGCAGTGCAGCATTGCAGCGCAGTGCCCTTTTTTGCAGTGCAGCATTGCAGCGCAGTGCCCTCTTTTGCAGTGCAGCATTGCAGCGCAGTGCCCTCTTTGGCAGTGCAGCATTGCAGCGCGTGCCCTCTTTTGCAGTGCAGCATTGCAGCGCAGTGCCCTCTTTTGCAGTGCAGCATTGACAGCGCGTGCCCTCTTTTGCAGTGCAGCATTGCAGCGCAGTGCCCTCTTTTGCAGTGCAGCATTGCAGCGCAGTGCCCTCTTTTGCAGTGCAGATTGCAGCGCAGTGCCCTCTTTTGCCGTGCGGCATTGCAGCGCAGTGCCCTCTTTTGCAGTGCAGCATTACAGCGCAGTGCCCTCTTTTGCAGTGCGGCATTGCAGCGCAGTGCCCTCTTTTGCAGTGCAGCATTACAGCGCAGTGCCCTCTTTTGCAGTGCGGTATTGCAGCGCAGTGCCCTCTTTTGCAGTGCAGCATTACAGCGCAGTGCCCTCTTTTGCAGTGCGGCATTGCAGCGCAGTGCCCTCTTTTGCAGTGCGGCATTGCAGCGCAGTGCCCTCTTTTGCCTGCGGCATTGCAGCGCAGTGCCCTCTTTGCAGTGCAGCATTGCAGCGCAGTGCCCTCTTTTGCAGTGCGCATTGCAGCGCAGTGCCCTCTTTTGCAGTGCGGCACTGACGACGCTGTGGCCCTCTTTTGCAGTGCGGCATTGCAGCGCAGTGCCCTCTTTTGCAGTGCAGCACAGACTAACGCTGTGGCCCTCTTTGCAGTGCAGGCATTGCAGCGCAGTGCCCTCTTTTGCAGCACGGCACAACACGGCTGGTGCCTCTGGCGAGGACAGAACTGTACGGTCGCGGTGCGCAGCGCGTGCACAGCGGCACAGGGCCAGCAACAGCACACGTAC
>CM060336.1:46658096-46660596 GCA_030674155.1 Stramonita haemastoma
ACACACACACAACACACGCACACGCACACGCCACGCACACACACACATCCACCTCCACCTCATCAATGTGTTGTTGTTATTGTTGTTGTGACTGTTCCAGAGCGGCGTCTGCCGTTCCAGGCCAGAGTGCAGGGGGACCTGTTTTACTTCTCCGACAGCTGCAATGTGTCCAGGGAGGGGCTGAAGCAGAAGTTCATCACGCGCATGACCAATGACCCCTTCCTGCAGGACGCCTGTGTCAATGTGCCGTCCTGCGTGCCTCAGAACGTGCAGGTCAGTGGGGGTATCGTTGGGGTTTTATTTCTCTTGTTTTAGTGGGTTTTTTTTCGTAGTGGTCACAGCACTCGCTTTCCCCAAGCAAAGGTTCAGCAGCGTCGAGCGTGGTAACCAAGTGGATGGGTGACCGTTTCCGCGCCTTGGCTTCAGTACAGTTCCCCAGTTCACCCAGCTATAAATGGGTACCTGCCCTCTTTAGGGACAGGGAAGGTAAAGCAGTGATGAAGAGGAGATGGGCGCCGCCCTCAATATGCTGGCCCCTAGAGAAGCTGAGGTCTGATACCTCGCTTTCCTAGGAGCACATAGGTTATGAAATACCTTTACCTTTGTTGTTTTCTTTTATTTAGTATTTTTGGTGAAGTTTGGTGGGCAGGTTGAGGAGAGTGTGCTGGTCTGATTGTCTGCTTGTGTGTGTGTTTGTTCTGATGGTGGGTTTGAGCGAGTGTGTGTGTGTGTGTGTGTGTGTGTGTGTGTGTGTGTGTGTGTGTGTGTGTGTGTGTGTGTCTGTCTGTCTGTCTGTCTGTCTGTCTGTCTGTCTGTCTGTCTGTCTGTGTGAGTGCGTGTGCGCCTCTGTATGTGTGCGTGCGCACGCACACACACACACGTATGTGTGTGACATCTCTCTGTCTTTCGTTTCTCCTAAAACCTCTCTCTCTCTCTTTTAAAATATTGGTTGAACTGCTGTTGGTGGTGATGCTGGTATGTGGGGGTATGGAGGGGGGTTCTTAGCTTTATTCCCTGATCAGGGCAAGGGCCGGATGAAAAAAGTATGTAATGCTTACTCTGTAACCCTTGAAAAATAAAGATTATTCTCTCTCTCTCTCTCTCTCTCTCTCTCTCTCTCTCTCTCTCTCTCTCTCTCTCTCTCTCTCTCTCTCTCTCTCTCTCTCTCTCTCTCTCTCTCTCTCTCTCTCTCTCTTCTTTGTCTTTCCATCTGCAGGTGCACTGTGGAGCTTTCCGGTCCAAGAGAGAGGCTGACAGGGGCGGAGAGCGGGAGCGGAGAGAGGTGCCCCATCGCCTGCATCGCCGCCAGTCTAAGGATAGCCCCTTCTACGTGCTCATCAGCTTCGAGATTCCCCTCAACCTCTCCCTCAACGCTTCCCGCACTGCCCAACAAGAGTTCCAGGTCCGTACCGTCTGTACCTGTGCATGCAGGGGGGAGTGGGGTGGGGTGGGGGTTGTTGCTGGGTGATCCCATGCTCTAATATCGGAGCGGTTTATATAAACCAGAATGTGCTTTTGTTTTACTCCTAATGCTTGGGAATCACTGGCATTTGAGGATCATTTTGTAAAGATATATTCTGATGCAGAAGAGACAGTAGAAGACTATAATGTTATTGCAGATCACCCCATTGTAAACCAAGAATTAAACTTACCCTTTACTGAGGAGGAAATACAGAATGCAATTACCAGACTTAAATTAAATAAAGCTTGTGGTTACGACCACATCACTAACGAATTTCTAAAGGCGTCATCAACCAGGTTACTTGGAACTTTTGCTAAATTGTTTAATGTAATTCTTCGCTCTGGAAAAACTCCAAATGCCTGGTCCTTAGGAATTATAAAGCCAGTTTTCAAATGTAAAGGAAGTCCAGAAGATCCTAATAATTACAGAGGAATAACAATTTTAGGTTGCTTCGGAAAGTTATTTACTTCAGTGATTAACAACAGGTTGACAAAATATTTCAATGAACACAAGACTATTGGCCAAGAACAAGCAGGTTTTAGAGCAGGTTTTTCCACCACTGATCACTTATTTACACTTCATTGCATGATTGATGTGTTTCTTGCCAAGAGAAAACGACTGTATTGTCTTTTTGTTGATTTCGAAAAGGCATTTGACCGTGTTAACAGAGCTTTTCTTTGGCGGAAGCTGGTCGGTCATGGTGTGAATGGAAATATTTTAAAGGTTATCAAAGATATTTATACTAAAGCCAAGTCATGTGTTGGTGGTGGGGATGAGCGTTCTGATTTTTTTCAATCCACATCTGGGGTCCGTCAGGGCGAAAACTTGTCACCTTTACTCTTTGCTTTGTATTTGAATGATATGCAATCTTATATTATTGAAAAAATGACTGGTTTACCAACAATGTCAAAGGAAGCCAGAGAACTTGGGTGGGAAAGTGAAAAAGAAAATCTTTTGTTGAAAATGTTTTTGTTATTGTATGCAGATGATACGGCAATTTGTGCCGAATCGAAAGAAGATTTACAGGAAGCTATAAAT
>CM060336.1:46673096-46698096 GCA_030674155.1 Stramonita haemastoma
GTGTGCGTGCGTGTGTGTGTGTGTGTGTGTGTGTTGTGTGTGTGTGTGTGTGTGTGTGTGTGTGTGTGTGTGTGTGTGTGATCTGTGTCTGTGTGTCTGTGTGTCTGTGTGTGTGTCTGTGTGTGTGTCTGTGTGTCTGTTTGTGTATCTGTGTCTGTGTCTGTGTATCTGTGTCCGTATCTGTGTGTGTCTCTGTGTGTGTTTGTGTGTCTGTGTTTGTGTGTCTGTATGTGTGTCTCTGTGTGTGTCTGTCTGTGTGCGTGTCTGTCTGTGTGTGTGTGTGTGTGTGTCTGTGTGTCTGTGTCTCTGTGTGTCTGTGTCTGTGTCTGTATCTCTGTGTGTCTGTACCTGTGTGTGTGTCTGTGTGTCTGTATCCGTGTGTCTGTCTGTCTGTGTGTGGGTGTGTGTGTGTGTGTGTGTGTGTGTGTGTGTGTGTGTGTGTGTGTGTGTGTGTGTGTGTGTGTGTGTGTATGTGTGTGTGTGTGTGTGTGTGTGTGTGTGTGTGTGTGTGTGTGGGGTTTCCAGTTCACGGCGGGTGGGGCCCCTGGTCGGAGATGTCCCCGTGCACGGTGACCTGTGGTCAGGGCGGTGTGCACACACGGAGGAGAAACTGCACGGACCCCGTGCCTGCTTATGGCGGTCAGCCCTGCACTGGACAGGACACCCAGACCCTGCCCTGCACCCTCGTGCGCTGTCCAGGTAGGCTGGGGTCAGGTAGGTGGGGTCTGGTAGGCTGTGGTCAGGTAGGCTGGGGTCTGGTAGGCTGGGGTCTGGTAGGCTGGGGTCAGGTAGGCTGGGGTCTGAGGTAGGCTGTGGTCTGAGGTAGGCTGGGGTCTGGTAGGCTGTGCTGTGGTCTGGTAGGCTGTGGTCTGGTAGGCTGTGGTCAGGTAGGCTGGGGTCTGAGGTAGGCTGTGGTCTGAGGTAGGCTGGGGTCTGGTAGGCTGTGCTGTGGTCTGGTAGGCTGTGGTCTGGTAGGCTGTGGTCAGGTAGGCTGGGGTCTGAGGTAGGCTGTGGTCTGAGGTAGGCTGTGGTCAGGTAGGCTGTGGTCTGAGGTAGGCTGTGGTCTGGTAGGCTGTGGTCTGAGGTAGGCTGTGGTCTGAGGTAGGCTGTGGTCTGAGGTAGGCTGGGGTCAGGTAGGCTGTGGTCTGATGTAGGCTGTGGTCTGGTAGGCTGTGGTCTGAGGTAGGCTGTGGTCTGAGGTAGGCTGTGGTCTGATAGGCTGTGGTCTGAGGTAGGCTGTGGTCTGAGGTAGGCTGGGGTCAGGTAGGCTGTGCTGTGGTCTGGTAGGCTGTGGTCTGGTAGGCTGTGGTCTGGTAGGCTGGGGTCTGAGGTAGGCTGGGGTCAGGTAGGCTGGGGTCTGAGGTAGGCTGTGGTCTGAGGTAGGCTGTGGTCTGAGGTAGGCTGGGGTCAGGTAGGCTGTGGTCTGGTAGGCTGGGGTCTGAGGTAGGCTGTGGTCTGAGGTAGGCTGTGGTCTGAGGTAGGCTGTGCTGTGGTCTGGTAGGCTGTGGTCTGGTAGGCTGTGGTCTGGTAGGCTGGGGTCTGAGGTAGGCTGGGGTCTGAGGTAGGCTGGGGTCTGAGGTAGGCTGTGGTCTGAGGTAGGCTGTGGTCTGAGGTAGGCTGTGCTGTGGTCTGGTAGGCTGTGCTGTGGTCTGGTAGGCTGTGGTCTGGTAGACTGTGGTCTGAGGTAGGCTGGGGTCTGAGGTAGGCTGGGGTCTGAGGTAGGCTGGGGTCTGAGGTAGGCTGGGGTCTGAGGTAAAGCTGATTTTGGTCTCAATGTTCCGCTTTTTCTATCCTGGCCGAGTTCTCTGGGTGCAGTTCAGGATTTCTTCTTGCCTGGTGACAGAGAGAGAGAGAGAGAGAGAGAGAGAGGAGGAGAGAGAGAGAGAGAGAGAGAGAGGAGAGAGAGAGAGGGAGAGAGGGGGAGAGGGAGAGGAAAAGAGAGAGGGGGAAGGGAGAGAACTCGAATGTTTTATTGAGGGTAAATGGATAAGTCAGAGGTTTTTTTACACCAGGCCCTCGTGAAAAAAACGGCAGGCAAACAAACATAAATAATTTATAGAGCATATACATATAATGAAGCAAATGATAAACTTAATTACTTAGTTATTCATGCAACCAACTACCTATTTTATCTGCCAAATCTATGATAAACCAACCAATCCATACAACTTGACTAATTAGATATCTCACTCACTCACTCACTCAGTCCCATGTCCCAAAGGACGTAGGGGGGACATGAGAGAAGACGCAACGGAGATCTTTTTCCATGTTTCACGATCCTGTGTGGCTAGTAGGAGGCGTTGCAGGGGTTGGGCGGTCCAGTCTTTGATGTTGTCAACCCATGATTTCTTTTGGCGGCCTCTTCTTCTCTTGCCCTCGACTGTTCCTTGCAAGATGGTTTTTGCTAGGGTGTTGTGTCTTGTTAGATATCTATACCCATCAAATTTCCCACCCATAGAAGGACACATTCACTCTGTTGTCATCCACACCAGCACAACCATGCATTTCCACAACTAAACCAAGCAATCAGCCCAACTTATTTACAGTTAGAGACAAAAATGGACATGATTTATTTTACATCGCTATTATAAGGATAGTCAATGATAAAAGAATCTCTCTTTCCACACTCACCAGTTAACGCACGTAACACACACACACACACACACACACACACACACACACACACACACACCACACACACACACACACACACACACACACACCACACACACACACACACACACACACACACAACACACACACACACACACCACAACACAACACAACACAACACACACACACACAACACACAACACACACACACACAACACAACACACACACACACACAACAACACAACACACACACACACAAACAACACACAACACAACAAACAACACACAACACACAACACAACACAACACAACACAACACAACACAACACACACTCACACACACCACACACAGCACACACACACAAACTCGCCCCCCCCCCCCCACACACACCCATACACACACAAACCCCATCCCCCTCACCTCCCCCATCACCACCACCACCTCCCACCCACCCACCCCCACACACACCCAACCCAGTTCCTACTTCAAGCTGACCAGCCCTATTCCCCCAGAGTGCACGGACCTGCAGCGACCGACAGGGGGGATGTGGAGGTGCCGGCAGGTGAGCACTGTCCCTTTCCTCAGGGAGTGCGCCTTCACCTGCTTCCCCCCTACACCCTCGTCGACCCCCCCTCCCACCCCTCCCGCTGCGGCCGCGACACGGGTTACCTGTGGGACCACCAGCGAAAACCTCTTTCCGGCCTCAACGTCCAGCCTCCCGAGCCCTCCTGCTCACGTATGTAGGGGGGGGGGGTGGGGGTGGGGGTGTTGGGGTATTGGGGGGGGGGGGGTGTTGATAGAGGTTTTGGGGGGTGTGGGGGATACGTGTGTGTGGTTGTGTTTGTTTATGTGTGTGTATGTGTTGGGGTGGATGGGCATATGGTCAGGGTTGTGGAGTAGGGAGTGTATTTGTGTGGGGAGTGGGATGCATGTGTATATGTGGCTGGGGGGGTAACCATTTTGGTGTGGGTGTGGGGGGTTTGGAGTGGTGCCTGTGGGGGGATGGAGGGGGTATAGGTAGGTATAGGTAGGTATAATGTAGGGGCTGTGGGGTAGATCATGCTGCAGGTAGTCCTCAACAGACTGAAAAACCAAGCGGAAAAACTCCTGGCAGAAGAACAAGCGGGCTTTAGACCAAAACGCAGCACAATGGAACAAATTTTCAATCTGAGAATTCTGATAGAGAAGCATCTCCAACACCAAAAAGACTTGTACCACAATTTCATAGACTTCAAAAAGGCATTTGACAGGGTATGGCATGACGGCCTCTGGCAAGTACTCAGGCACTTCAACATTGACAGCTGCCTAATTGAAGTCATCAAGGCTCTGTACGAGAACGCAAAAAGTGCAGTTTTCATGAACAATCACGTGGGCGAGTTCTTCAAGACCACGGTTGGGGTTCGCCAGGGCTGCCTTCTCTCACCTGTACTCTTCAACCTCTTCCTCGAAAACATGATGACAGAGACACTGCAAAACCGCCACACTTCCATCTCCATTGGTGGAAGACCCCTTTGCAACCTCAGATTTGCAGATGACATTGACCTCATGGGCAGCAGCAAACAAGAACTGCAAATCCTCACAGACAATTTAACAGATCGAGCGAGCGCATACGGCATGGAGGTCAGTACAGAGAAATCAAAGATCATGGTCAACAGCGCGAGTAATGACATCACGGAAATAAAGATGAATGGAGAAATACTAGAAGAGGTGAGCCAATTCAAATACTTAGGCTCCTTCCTAACAAAAGATGGCACATTAAACAATGAAGTGAAAGCTCGCATTGCAACAGCAACATCTGCTCTAGTCAGACTCGAGAGGATCATCAGAAGCAACAACATCAGCTTCTGCACCAAATACCACCTTTACAAATCCCTCGTGATATCTATCCTCCTATATGGCTGTGAATCATGGACTCTGACAGCAGAGTTAGAGAGGAGAATCCAAGCATTCGAGAACAAGTGCCACAGAAGACTCCTCAAAATATCATACAAAGAACACAAGACCAATAACTATGTGAAAGAAGAAATCAAAAAGCGTGTGGGCCCCCAAGAGCCTTTGCTCTCCACCATAAAGAGGAGAAAGCTGATGTGGTTTGGTCACACCACAAGACACAACACCCTAGCAAAAACCATCTTGCAAGGAACAGTCGAGGGCAAGAGAAGAAGAGGCCGCCAAAAGAAATCATGGGTTGACAACATCAAAGACTGGACCGCCCAACCCCTACAACACCTCCTACTAGCCACACAGGATCGTGAAGCATGGAAAAAGATCTCTGTTGCGTCTTCTCTCATGTCCCCCCTACGTCCTTTGGGACATGGGACTGAGTGAGTGAGTGAGTGAGTGAGTGTGGGGTAGGGTGTGTATATATGTGGGGGGATGGAGGGGGTATAGGTAGGTATAATGTAGGGGCTGTGGAGTAGGGTGTGTATATATGTGGGGGGATGGAGGGGGTATAGGTAGGTATAATGTAGGGGCTGTGGAGTAGGGTGTGTTATATATATTGGGGGGGATGGAGGGGGTATAGGTAGGTATAATGTAGGGGCTGTGGGGTAGGGTGTGTATATATGTGGGGGGATGGAGGGGGTATAGGTAGGTATAATGTAGGGGCTGTGGAGTAGGGTGTGTATATATATGTGGGGGGATGGAGGGGGTATAGGTAGGTATAATGTAGGGGCTGTGGGGTAGGGTGTGTATATATGTGGGGGGTGGAGGGGGTATAGGTAGGTATAATGTAGGGGCTGTGGGGTAGGGTGTGTATATATGTGGGGGGATGGAGGGGGTATAGGTAGGTATAATGTAGGGGCTGTGGGGTAGGGTGTGTATATATTATTGGGGGGGGGGGTGGGGAGGAGTATGTGTGTTTCGGGAATAATATAGTAAGCCTTCATAAGCTTGCTGTATCCAGTCCCCAGTCAAATAACTTTTGTAGAGACAGAAGCATACTTTGATATATCAAACTTAGAGTTAACAAAACACTTACGTGGCCTGTGTTGCTGTGTGAATCAGAAGCGTGGACATTACCAACATTGGAGATCCAACATGAAGGCACAAGAATAAATAGAGAACCATCTCGTGCCCTCCTCACCCCTCTGAGTGTGAAGCACCACCTCATCAGCCAGAAAGACACCCCATTGCTTACTTCCCCTTAGGAGTGCAGAGCTGTGGGTCAGTCAGTATAAACCATCCCCACCTGCTGGAAATTCTGTGCCAGGAATTCCCTCTCTTTTTTTTTTTTATCCATCTCTTTTGTTTTCTGTTTCTTTCTTTTCTATCCGTAACCCCCTTCCTTATCTATTTTTGGACGTTCAGAGGTTATTCTCCTGCCCTTTAGTCCAGAAGAAAATTAAAAAGATGACAATTCCTCCCACGCCGAAGCGGAAGCGCAGGGCCTGAATTGTCAGGTGCTTCACAGCAGCGCAACGCACTACTTTAAGACTGACAAAACAGTTTGTCAGAGAGCGTTCGACGAAGAAGAACCATTAAATGACTACTGCACTTTTGCAACTACTGCAAAATCCCATAAAATATAATAATAATAATAATAATAATAATAATAATAATAATAATAATAATAATAATAATAATAATAATAATAATAATAATAACTACTGCACTTTTCCATTCCTTCCCTCTCAGGCTCGTTCCAAAAAAGTCGCCAGCTATGACCTGAGGGCTGACGTGGACACAGACTGCGACCCCTCCAAAGCCAGCCAGGTGACATCGGGAATCATGGAGAATGCGAAGCAGGGCGTGGAGTGCCAGAGCCAGAGCTTGTGCCGGACCTCCGTGAGCACGCGCTGCAGATCCTCCCGGAAGCGCAGCACCTCTGGGCTGCAGATCGTGGTGAAGGCCGTGCTGACGCTCAACACCTCCGCCTCTGACCTGCACTGTCAGTCCGCCCTCCCTGTTTGGGGACTTTCTTTTTCTGCTGGTTTCTTTTTTTTTTTTTTTTTTGGGGGGGGGGCGTTCTCTCTTATTTTGGGGGAGAGAATGCTATAGTGTTCTGGTGTTTTGAATTTTTATATTTGGCGATTCATTTTTCTCTGGTTGTTTTTTTATCTCTATCTTCTACTTCTTCTGTTGATGTTTTTTCTTACTCTTGCTGTCTGTCTGTCTGTGTATGTCTGTCTGTCTGTGTGTGTTTGTCTGCCTGTCTGTGTGTCTGTCTGTGTGTTTGTCTGTCTGTATGTCTGGCTCTCTGCCCCTTTCTGTGTCTTTCTCTTTCTTTGTCTTTGTGGGTCTTTCTGTCTTCGTCTCTGTCTGTCTATCTGTTTGTCTGTCTGCCTCCTCTCTCTCTCTCTCTCTCTCTCTCTTCTCTCTCTCTCTCTCTCTCTCTCTTCTCTCCTCTCTCTCTCTCTCTCTCTCTCTCTCTCTCTCTTCTCTAACAGTATGTTTAAACTAACGGATTGGGTTTCCACTTGTATTCTTGTCTTTTCTTGTTCTTTGGTATCCCCTCCTCTTGTTCGTGACTAGTGTACTGCAACTGATGAATCAGTCAATCCACTGATCAGTCAGCCAAATCATTGCAGCCGGTAAACGATTTTACAGTATAGGGAAGTATACATAGTATATGTATGTGGTATAGTATATATAATATAATATACATAGTATATGTATTGTATATATATATTATATATATATATATATATATATATATATATATATATATATATATATATATATTATATATATATATATATAATGCCGAACATTGTACATAATACAATGTGTGACTTTGCTTCAGCTCATGATTCAGTTAAACAATAAAATTCATATAACCCATAATTAAACATGTCGAAGGTAACGATAAGATAATGATGATAATGTGGCCAATGACCTCAGTGAATCCGATAACGACAAGTTTGATAGTGATAATGGTAGAGATGGTGATGGTGATTGAAGTAGTTAAATTGTTTGTGGTAATGGTGACAACGACGATGATGATGACGACAGCGATAGTGACGAGGACAATGTGACAAAATGATGACATCAGTGACACAACAACGACTTTGTCGACGATAACAACAGTTATGCTGATACTGACGATACTGAGCATGCCACACAACGATAACGACGATAATGGACATCCTGGACAATACTGACACTGACGATAAGACGATGATGACAACACCAGGACAATACTGACACTGACGATAAGGACGATAGTGACAACACCAGGACAATACTGACGATAAGGACGATGATGACAACACCAGGACAATACTGACGATAAGGACGATAATGACAACACCAGGACAATACTGACGATAAGGACGATAATGACAACACCAGGACAATACTGACACTAGACGATAAGGACGATGATGACAACACCAGGACAATACTGACACTGACGATAAGGACGATAATGACAACACCAGGACAATACTGACGATAAGGACGATAGTGACAACACCAGGACAATGCTGACGATAAGGACGATAGTGACAACACCAGGACAATACTGACGATAAGGACGATAATGACAACACCAGGACAAACTGACGATAAGGACGATAGTGACAACACCAGGACAATACTGACACTGACGATGTCGCCGTGTTGCCCAGCCAACAGCACGGCGTGGCAGAGCTACCAGCAGCTGATGGCGGTGGTCAACCAGTCAGTGCCGGACAACGCCACCCTGCAGTCTCTGCTGACCGTCAGGCTGGCCAACGGGCAGACCGTCTCCCCCCTCATGTCCTCCGTCCTTTCCGGCATCACCGTCACCTGTCCGGCAGGCTCCACGGCCATCGGCATTGTGTGTGGTGAGTGGGGAGGGGTTGGGGTGTGAAACACCTTTTGTATATTTCGATGCTTCGTCGTGTTTTTCTGTCTGTCTGTCTTTTCTTTCTTTCTGTCTTTCTGTCTGTCTATCTATCTATCTATCTATCTATCTATCTATCTATCTATCTATCTATCTATCTATCTATCTATTTATCTATCTATCTATCTATCTATCTATCTATCTATCTATCTATCTATCTATCTATCTATCTGCCTATCTGTCTGTCTGGATATCTATCTGTATGTCTGTATGTCTGTCTATCATTCTATCCTTCTATCTACTATCTATCTCAATCTATCTATCTTCTATCATATCTATCTATCTATCTATCTGTATCTGCTATCTATCTATCTATCTATCTATTCTATCTATCATTCTACTTCTATCTATCTATCTATCTATCTTCGATCTATCTATCTATCTACTTTTTCTATCTATCTATCTATCTATCTATCTATCTATTCTATCTATCTATCTGTCTGTCTATCTATCTGTCTATCTGTCTGTCTGTCTGTCTGTCTGTCTTCTATCTATCTATCTATCTGTCCTACCTACCTACCTACCTACCTACCTACCTACCTACTACCTACCTACCTACCTACCTTCCTACCTACCTACCTTGTTCTTTTAGAGATGGTTTCCGTGTGCATGCAGTTTTGTAAAATCATGTTATCATCCATTCCCACATGCACACATTAACCTATTTTTTTCCGAAAGGAAGAATGGGTTTTATAACGTGTGTGTGCACGATGTTGTGCATGTGTTGTTTAATTATCTCATCCCCACAATTTAAATGACGCTGTACATTACCGCTGACCATGGTGCAAAGCCCTATGTAGACAGGAAAAAGACCCCACCAAAAAAATAATAATAATGAGTGGCGCTGTACTTGTGGCGACGTACTCTCCCCTAGGAAGAGCAACCCAGAATTTGACGCAGAGAAATCTCCTGTGATATAAAGTGGTATAAAATAAAATAAACAAAATATAAAACTTGACCGCCTCTGTGTGTGTGAAGAATCAAGAATCAAGAATCAAAAAAACTTGATTGCCCTTAAGTCAGAACGAAACTTATTTGACACCAAAGTAAACGTCTCATCTCATTCGGATGAGACTAGAAACCGAGGCCCCGTGTGCGAACGCACGCAGAACATCTTGTGCACACGTTAAAACCCCGTACCGCCTTTCGGAAGAGCAAGCCATCATGTGCCGGTAGGAGCAGATGACAAAATTAAAAAAACAGCATGCACACAGGTGTCGTATTTAGACACCATCCCTGAGGAAGAAAAAAAAATAATGGGTAGGAGCTGCACTTGTGGCGACGCGCTCTCCCCGGGGAGAGCAGCCCGAATTTTACGCAGAAAATCTGCTGTGACAAAAAAGTGGTATAAAACAAAATAAACAAAAACTAAAACTTGACCACCTGTCTGTGTGTGAAGAATCAAGAATGAAGAATGAAAAAACTGTATCGCCATTAAGTCAGAAGGAAACATCTTTGCCACCCAAGGTAAAGGTGTGTGTTGACTGTGTCCATGCAGCGGAGTGTCCAGCGGGGACGCGGGAGGAGAAGGGCGTGTGTGTGCAGTGCCCCCTGGGCTCCTATCAGGACAAAGCCGCCTCCACCTCCTGCCTGCCCTGCCCCTCAGGCCTCACCTGGGACCTTCCCGGGGCCACCTCCGCCCTGCAGTGTGTCTGTACGTGCTGCCCTGCTTGTGGACGGGCTTCTGTGTGTGTGGGGTTGTGTGTGTGTGTGTGTGCGTGTGTGTGTGTGTGTGTGTGTGTGTGTGTGTGTGTGTGGTGTGTGTGTGTGTGTGGGGTGTGTGTGTGTGTGTGTGTGTGTGTGTGTGTGTTTGTGTGAGGGTGGGGTGTGTGTGTATGTGTGTGTGTCTGTGTGTACGCGCGCGCGTGTATGTGTCGGGGGGCAGTAGGAATGGTTCTGTATTAGTGTTTATATCTGTATCTGTGCACATACATGACTACTCATGAGTGCGTGTGCGTGTTTGTGTGCGCACATGTCTGTGCGCGTGTACGTGTGTGTATGAGTGTGCGTTTTGACGCGCGCGTGCAAACACACACACACACACACAAATGCACACATACACACACATATCCATGTGCATCCCTGTACGCGTCTGTCTACCAGTCTGTACAACTGTTGTCTACACAGTCATACACCAGTCCTCTCCACGCCCTAACTCTCTGATTCCACCCCACAGTCACACCTCTCCACACCCTCCCTCTCTGATTCTACCCCACAGTCACGCCTCTCCACACCCTAACTCTCTGATTCCACACCCACAGTCACGCCTCTCCACACCCTCCCTCTCTGATTCCATCCCACAGTCACACCTCTCCACACCCTCCCTCTCTGATTCCACCCCACAGTCACGCCTCTCCACACCCTCCCTCTCTGATTCCACCCCACAGTCACACCTCTCCCCACCCTAACTCTCTGATTCCACCCCACAGTCACACCTCTCCCCACCCTAACTCTCTGATTCCACCCCACAGTCACGCCTCTCCACACCGTAACTGTGATTCCACCCCAGACTAAAAACATAAGAGCTCTCTACTTTCTAACTCTGATTCCACCCCACAGTCAGACCTCTCCCCACCCTCACTCTCTACAAACATAACCAGACCTCTCCACACCCTCACTCTCTACAAACATAACCAGACCTCTCCCCACCCTCACTCTCTACAAACATAACCAGACCTCCCCCACCCTCACATCTCTACAAACATAAACCAGACCTCTCCACACCCTCACTCTCTACAAACATAACCAGACCTCTCCCCACCCTCACTCTCTACAAACATAACCAGACCTCTCCACACCCTCACTCTCTACAAACATAACCAGACCTCTCCACACCCTCACTCTCTACAAACATAACCAGACCTCTCCACACCCTCACTCTCTACAAACATAACCAGACCTCTCCCACCCTCACTCTCTACAAACATAACCAGACCTCTCCACACCCTCACTCTCTACAAAACATAACCAGACCTCTCCACACCCTCACTCTCTACAAACATAACCAGACCTCTCCCACCCTCACTCTCTACAAACATAACCAGACCTCTCCCCACCCTCACTCTCTACAAACATAACCAGACCTCTCCACACCCTCACTCTCTACAAACATAACCAGACCTCTCCACACCCTCACTCTCTACAAACATAACCAGACCTCTCCCCACCCTCACTCTCTACAAACATAACCAGACCTCTCCACACCCTCACTCTCTACAAACATAACCAGACCTCTCCCCACCCTCACTCTCTACAAACATAACCAGACCTCTCCACACCCTCACTCTCTACAAACATAACCAGACCTCTCCCCACCCTCACTCTCTACAAACATAACCAGACCTCTCCACACCCTCACTCTCTACAAACATAACCAGACCTCTTCACACCTCACTCTCTACAAACATAACCAGACCTCTTCACACCCTCACTCTCTGATTCCACCACACAGTCAGTCTCTCAACACCCTAACTCTGCTTCCACCCCACAGAAAAAAAAACATAACCAGACCTTTGCACACCCTAACTCTCTGATTCCACCCCACAGTCACTCCCCTCCCCACCCTCACTCTCTACAAACATAACCAGACCTCTCCCCACCCTAACTCTCTGCTTCTTCCCACAGTCCTACATAACCAGACCTCTCCCCACCCTAACTCTCTGCTTCTTCCACAGTCCTACATAACTAGACCTCTCCACACCCTCACTCTCTGCTTCTCCCACAGTCCTACATAACTAGACCTCTCCACACCCTAACTCTCTACAAACATAACCAGACCTCTCCCCACCCTAACTCTCTGCTTCTTCCCACAGTCAAGCAGACGGGGGTGGTGTCCACCCCTCCCTCCCCGGGGTCTGGGCAGGGGGAGGGCGGTGTGGACGTGGGGCTGCTGGTGGGTGTGCTGCTGGGGGCTGTGGTCCTCGTGCTCCTCGTGCTGGCCATAGTCCTCTACCTCTGCTTCAAGCAGGCTGCCAAGGGGTAAGGACACTGACAGAGAGAGAGAGAGAGAGAGAGAGAGAGAGGGGGGGGAGATGGGGGGAGGGGGAGAAGAGGTGGGGGAGGAGAGGTGGGGGAGGGGGAGTGAGGGGAGAGAGAGGGGAGGAGAGAGAGATGGGGGGAGGGAGAGGGGAGAGAGAGAGAGAGGGAGGGGAGAGAGAGAGAGGGAGGGAGAGAGGGGGGAGAGAGAGAGGGAGGAGAGAGAGAGGGGGGAGATGGGGGAGAATGAGGGAGAGAGAGAGGGGGAGGAGAGAGAGAGACAAATGCAGACACAAACAGAGAAGATGGGAACAAGAGAGAGAGGGAGAGAGAGAGGTGGAGGGATGAGGGGAGAAAGAGAATGAGAGGGGGGATAGGAAGGCAAGGCAAATTCTTTTATTCAAGGATAATGAATAAGCACTTGTGTGCTTTTTTACATCTAGTCCCGCCCTTTTCAGGGATAACATCAAGATAAAAAAACTCGAACTAAACATCAACAATAATAATGATCCGAATACCAAGAGCAAGAGACCATACCAAGTACCAAACAGCTTGCAAGAAATAGGACAGAGATACAATAATAAGGTACTGATATAAAAAGGTACTCATTCAGAAACGAAAATAAGATGTAAGAATCAATGATGATTTTGATTTGAAAAAAGCAAGGAAAGAAAGAGAGGGAGAGCGAGAGAAAGAAAGGGAAAAAGAAGGGGGGAGAGGGGGAGATAGAGGGAGAGAGAGACGTTAAGACAGAGGGAAACAGAAAGGGGGCGAAAGATAGTAAGAAAGAGAGAGAAGGAGAGAGAGAGAGAGAGAGAGAGTAGAGAGAGAGGAGAGAGAGGGAGAGAGAGAGAGAGAGAGAGAGAGAGAGGAGAGAGGAGAGATGAGAGGAGAGAGAGTTAGAGAGATAGAGAGGAAGAGAGAGAAAAGGAGTGAAAGGGGGAAGGAGAGATGGGAGTGGGAAGATTGAGGAGATATAGATAGTATATAGAGAGAGAAAGATAGAGAGAGAGAAAGATAAGAGAGAGAAAGATAGAGAGAGAGAAAGATAGAGAGAGAGAAAGATAGAGAGAGAGAAAGATGAGAGGAGAAGTAGAGAGAGAGAAAGATAGAGAGAGAGAGAAGAGAGAGAGAAGATAGAGAGAGAGAAAGATAGAGAGAGAGAAAGATAGAGAGAGAGAAAGATAGAGAGAGAGAAAGATAGGAGAGAGAAAGATAGAGAGAGAGAAAGATAGAGAGAGAGAAAGATAGAGAGAGAGAAAGATAGAGAGAGAGAGAAGAGAGAGAGAAAGATAGAGAAGAGAAAGATAGAGAGAAGAAAGATAGAGAGAGAGAAAGTAGAGAGAGAGAAAGATAGAGAGAGAGAAAGATAGAGAGAGAGAAAGATAGAGAGAGAGAAAGATAGAGAGAGAGAAAGATAGAGAAGAGAAAGATAGAGAAAGAAAGATAGAGAGAAGAAAGATAGAGAAGAGAAAGATAGAGAGAGAGAAAGATAGAGAGAGAGAAAGATAGAGAGAGAGAAAGATAGAGAGAGAGAAAGATAGAGAGAGAGAAAGATTAGAGAGAGAGAAAGATAGAGAGAGAGAAAGATAGAGAGAGAGAGAAGATAGAGAGAGAGAAAGATAGAGAGAGAGAAAGATAGAGAGAGAGAAAGATAGAGAGAGAGAAAGATAGAGAGAGAGAAAGATAGAGAGAGAGAAAGATAGAGAGAGAGAAAGATAGAGAGAGAAGATAGAGAGAGAGAAAGGTAGTAGAGAGAAAGATAGAGAGAGAGAAGATAGAGAGAGCAATGGCGAAACACCATATCACCAACACTACCCATACAACCTGCACAAGTACCATCATCACCACCACAACAACCACCACCACCAACACAACTTCCACTACACCACCGCTACCATCATCACCACCACTACTACTACCACCACTATCATTACTACCATTACCATCTCTACTCCCCACCACAACTACCACCACCACCACAACCCCTACCATCACCAATAACAACAAAACATCACCACCAAAGACACCATCACCACCACCAATAACAAAAAAACACCACCACCACCTATACACAACCAACACCACCATCATCATAGCCACCACCACCACCACCACCACCATCATCATAGCCACCACCACCACCACCACCACCACCATCACCATCATAACCACCACCACCACCATCATCATAGCCACTATCACCACCATCACCACCACCCTCACCACCATCATAACCACCACCACCACCATCATCATCATCACCAACGCCAACACCCCCACCACCATCATAGCCACCACACCACCACCACCACCACCACCACCATCCACCACCACCACACCACCACCCTCACCACCACCCCCTTATTTCTCCATCTCTCCTTGTCTTTCCACAGAGAGACAGGCAGGTACCGCCCTGGCAGCCGTCTCTCCATTCACAAGATTTTCCCCATGGAGTTTGATGCGTCCCCTCGCCCCTCCGCCCCCTACGCCCCCGACAGTGCCAGACCCATGTCTCCGGGGGGGTGCCGCCTTCCTACGAACAAGCCATGGAAATGAGCGCCCCACCCCAGCGCCACACTGTCACCACGAAAATGATGGAGTAAGAAGAAAAGATCACGAATCGAATTCATCTGATGAAGGACTTGTTTTGGTTTCTGTTGGAGTTTTTACGACTGTTTGAAATTGTTGGTAGGGGGGGGTACATTCGTTTCGAGTTTGTTTGGGGTATTTTTTTTGTTTTTGCTGTCAATTTTGTTGTTTTTTTATTGTTTTTTGGGGGTGGTCTTGTATTTTTTGTTGGTTTTTTTTGGGGGGATGCTGTTTTTTGTGTTTTTTTGTTGGGTGTTTTTTGTTGTTGTTGTTGTTTTTTTTGGGGGGGTATTTTCCTTGGAAAAAGACAGAATTTACAAGCTGAGTGTTTGAAATATGTTGAAGTTGTTGTGATTGTAAAAGCTGTAGAGACAGCTTGCTTTTTTCCATTGTTTTGGGTGTTTTCTTTTGTTTTAATTTCTTAGTTAGGGGTTTTTCGTAGATGTTTTTGTGTGTCATGGTCCCTTTGAAATGACCTGTCATTTAATTCCTTAGTTTGTTAGTTTCATGTAAATTATTGCCGACTTTTTGTTCTTTTATTGACTGATTGATTTTCCAATTGAGTATGATTACATTTTTGATATGCTGTTATATTCCAGTATTCTTTTTTCATTACTAAGTTCCTGGTTTATTCAGTAATATGTCTATTTCTTTCGATGTTTAATGTATTTTGACTGATTTCTTATTACTTGATTAAGTTAATGATTGACTGCATTAGTAACTACCTGGCTTTTATGTCAATCAGTTTTATTTCAGCAGATAGATAGATTTATTCACAAATCAATCAATGAATTAATTGATGAATTAGCTCATCTCTGTCAGAATCTTATGCACCTGATGAAGTGCATTGTTCTTCTACTTTTTATTCTGTGATACTACATGTGTTTTGTCCATAGCAACACACCACACACACACATACACACGCGCGCATATAATATATATATATATATATATATATATATATATATATATATATATATAATATTATATAAAAATAATAATATATATTATAACCGAAAGTACCTGTCCACTGATGCAACATCCAAACTTGTCACTTCTCTTATTCTCTCACGTCTGGACTATTGCAGTTCTCTTTTGGATGGTCTTCCAGCATCATCTATCCACTCCCTCCAACGTATACAAAACTCTGCTGCTCGACTGGTCCTCAGAAAGAAAAAAATCTGAACACATTACCCCTCTCTTGCAATCTTTCCACTGGCTGCCCGTACCACAGAGAGTAAACTACAAGATCAGTACCCTCTGTAACAAATGTCTCCACAAAACTGCACCCTCCTACCTCAGTGAATGTCTTCACTTGTACACACCTCGTTCCCTCCGCTCGACTGCGGAAACCTTGTCCGTAAGAATATCCAGATTCAACCTACCTACCGTTGGCCGCCGCTCTTTCTCTATTTCTGGTCCACCGATCTGGAATGACCTCCCTCTCTCCCTTCGGCAAAAGCCTACATATGACACTTTTAAATCCAACCTCAAGACACACTTGTTTCAAACCTAAGATTTTCGGCCTCTGTTTCCATCTCCTATCTGTCCCTGTCTTCAACATCTGAAATCCCCTTCACCCTGCCAAAATGTATAACCTCTACAAGTGTGTGTGTGTGTGTGTGTGTGTGTGTGTGTGTGTGTGTGTGCGTGCGTGCGTTTGTGTGTGTGTGTGCGTGCGTGCGTGCGTGTGTGTGTACGCTCGAATTTGCTAAAACTATTAATTGTCTTTGATTGCTTGTGTGTTGTATAGGTTGAATGCAAGCGCTTTGATTTGTTTTTGCAAGAAATAGCGCGATATAAATTTCATGTATTATTATGATTATCATTATATAGATATTCGCTCACACACACACACACACACACACGCACGCACGCACGCACACACACACACACACACACACACACACAACACACACACACACACACACACAAACCAACCACCACCACCACCACCACCCACCACCGCCAACAACAACAACAACAACAAACACAACTACCCAACCCACCCCATCGCCAAAAAAGAAAGAGGCAAAACAAAGGAATGGAATACGAAACAAAACTAAACAAAATGGAGGTTGTTCAATTTTTCTCTTCCAAATCTGCTCTGGACCTAAAGTTGTGTTTTGTATTTATTTGTCTTGTATTTGTTTTTTACAATTTTGGGGACAAATGTTCCGACACTCCAATAACCTGGAAAAGCTGCCTGTGATAACTAGCCAAGCAGGGAAAGAGGATGACTGCCTGGTGTAAACTCTTGGGTTTATGATTACTCTAGTGTGTAGTGCTTTGAGTGTTTATTGTACCGGACAGAGGGTTGACTGCCACAGGGTTTATTTTTGCTCTGGTGTGTGGTGCAGTGCTGTATTCTAGCTGTGATGCTCTCTTGCTTATTCACTCCTTCATTCCGCACTTATCTGAGATTATTTACTTTCCTTTTATCTGCGTTTGTGTCCAATTTTTACTAACTTGTTTACACTTACTGTTTGACCTTCGGATATTATTATTGATTGTTCTAAATCGGATTGCAATAATTGCATGGTGTATTTTACCAAGATTGCATATTATTCAAGATTCAAAAATACTGATTACTTCAGACTGAAAAATGGTGAATGACATATTTATTCTACATTTTATACTCGTAGGGTTAAAGGCTAACTCCAGTTGATGGTAAACTGTTTTCTTAAAAAGATGTCCCTGCTCTGAGATTCTGCTCTACTCATTTCATTGATATTATTGTGTGTGGGGACACACTGACACAGTGGTCTTACTCTTAACTAGGGTGTCTTGTGAACTGACAGCAAGTACAGAAAACTGTAGAAAGTATCCCAGGTCAGTATAAAGGTCAGGCCTGCCAGTGCTTCTTTCCTCCTCTACGTATGCAGAAGATCAACTATGCTCGTTGAAGATCCTCGGAATTAGGTTACGATTTGCTGGATTGTGGAATATAAACGAATGCAATGCAGTGATTTTACTATATTTCATAGTTTGTTTTCGTTTGTTTGCTGTTTGTAATAAATATTTTGATGATGAAAAGTATGTGTGTGCGTGCACGCGTGCATGTGAGTATGAAAATTCATTTTGATAAAAAGTGTTTTTTTTCAAATGAGCTGGGGTCTTTTCCCGCCTCCTCTGCCCCGACCACACCTCGCCTACACAGGCGCTCTGTCTGTCTGTCTGTCTGTCTGTCTGTCTGTCTGTCTGTCTGTCTATCTGTCTGTCTCTCTGTCTGTCTGTCTGTCTGTCTGTCTGTCTGTCTGTCTGTCTGTCTCTCTCTCTCTTCTCTCTCTCTCTCTCTCTCTCTCCCTCTCTCTCTCTCTCCTCTCTCTCTCTCTCTCTCTCTCTCTCTCTCTCTCTCTCTCTCTCTAGGTTAACTTGTGGTGACTCCACTCCCCCTGAAGTCTTTTGGATGAGGCTAAAAACCGAGGTCTGTGTGCCACACCACACACATTCCGTTCCTACGTCAAGAAAAGCCTTCCTGCTTTACTGAAGAATAGGCCACTGTGCTGGTCACAGCAGATCACAAAAAACAGCATGCTCACGGATACTGGATGTGAGGAAGCACATGAGTGCTCACGGATACTGGATAAGAAGCACATGAGTGCTCACGGATACTGGATATGGAGAAGTACAGGAGTGCTCACGGATACTGGATATGAAGAAGCACAGGAGTGCTCACGGATACTGGATATGGAGAAGTACAGGAGTGCTCACGGATACTGGATATGAGGAAGCACAGGAGTGTTCATCTGTCGTCCTCAATATGAAATAGTTCAAATAAAAAACAACAACAACAACGTACGTTTATACTGATGAAAATGCATAGAAGCGCTCTGATGTTTATGTGTGCATCCCGTCAGGTATCTTGAAAATCATGACGGCAGTGTAGGAACAGGATCAGGTCAACGTGGTCCCAAACCAATAGCAGGGGAGCGAGTTGTCAGAGACACGGGCCGTGGGCTCTGTACTGTGCAAAAGTCGGGGTAGGACGGGACTCAAACCAGCACTGTGTCACATCTTCTCCGTATGCGACTTACTCTTGGGGTTATGTATGCGCTCGTGTCTTCTGTGTGTGTGTGTGTGTGTGTGTGTGTGTGTGTGTGTGTGTGTGTGTGTGTGTGTGTGTGTGTGTGTGTCTGTGTCTGTGTCTGTGTCTGTGTGTGTCTGTGTGTGTCTGTGTCTGTGTCTGTGTCTGTGTGTCTGTGTGTCTGTGTGTCTGTGTCTGTGTCTGTGTGTGTGCGCGCACGCGCGCGCGTGGCAACAACCCTACACTGTGCTGTGATGCATCATATTGTAATTATAGTGTCATTAATATTTTTTGTAATACTATGTATTGTTGCGTATACTGTGCCAGCTTTCGTTTCGACAATCTTCCTCTCTCTAAGCCAGGCTACCCTGCATGAGGCTGTTGTGTCGCCACAAGAGCAGCGCCACCCATATCAAAAATGCTAGTAAAGTGTGTATGCACACTGTACAGCAATGCCATGGTGCGGTGGGCTCTGTTACTGCGCAAAAGTCACACACAAACAAACGTATCCAGAAACACGCACACGCGAACGCAAGCACGCACACATACACACACCTAAGAATAAGGCGCATTTCGAGAAGATGTCATAAAGTGTTAGTTTGGGTCCCGTCCTACCGCAACCTTTCCTCAGTGACAGAGCCCGGGGCACCAAGACAGTACTTTACTGTATTCACACACACTTTACTACCCTGGTATTGTATTCGCAACATTAAAGAGTTATACAGTCATAGTAATAATGATGATACTTATCACACAATATCATACACCACTGCAATCTGCAGGGTCTCCGCCACACGCACAATCACAAAAAACCGCTCATACAAACACCAGCGAACGCACGCACGCGCGCATTCATACACACCCTCCCATGAATAAGCTAAAGGCCATCGCCCAAGATTGACCGAAAAACAGGTTTCCGGCGACTGACACCCGCACGTTTGCGCAGTTACAGACACCATGTCACAACGACTGTATTCTACTCTATGCATACAAACTTGCATACCATTTTTGAGGTGTGTGGCACTGCATTTATGGCGACACAACAGCCCTGAAGATGGCAACTCCGCTTGTACATAGCCAAGTTTGGTGCTAAGAACATGGTACAGTGTATGCATAAATGACTCCCAAGAACACACATCCAATAAGAACATCACACAATATCATACACCACTGCAATCTGCAGGGTCTCCGCCACACGCACAAACACAAAAAGTCGCACATACGTACACCAGCGAATACAAACACTCGCGCATGCATACACACCCTCCCATGAATAAGCTATAGGCCATCTCCCAAGATTGGCCGAAAACACAGGTTTCCGGTCCCTGACACTCGCACTTTTGCGCAGTTACAAAGACCACGGCAGCGTGACTGTTTCCTACTGTATGCATACAAACTTGCCAACCATATTTGAGGTGTGTGGCACTGCATTTGTGGCGACACAAAAGCCCCGAAGATGGCAACCCCGCTTGTACATAGCCAAGTTTACCGTTAAGAAGCATGGTACTGTGTATGCATAAATGATTCCCGGGAACACACATCAAATAATAATATCACACAATATCACACACCACAGTAATCTGCAGGGTCTCCGCCACACGCACAAACACAAAAAACCGCACATACAAACAGCAGCGAACGCACACACGCGTGCATGCATACACAAAATCCCATGAATAAGCTATAGACATTTCTCCCAAGATTGACCAAAAACACAGGTTTCCGGCACCTGAGACCAGCACGTTTTGCGCAGTTAGAGACCACTGCACAACGACCGTATTTTACTCTATGCATACAAACTTGCCAACCATTTTTGAGGTGTGTGGCACTGCATTTGTGGCGCCACAACAGCCCCGAAGATAGCAACCCCGTTTGTACATAGCCAAGTTTGGCGCTAAGAAACATGCTACGGTGTATGCATAAATAACACACGTGAACACACATCAAATAATAATATCACACAATATCATAAAACAGAATACTGCAGGTTCTCCGCCACAAGCACAAACACAAAAAACAGCACATACAAACACCAGCGAGCACATGCACGCGCGCATGCATACACACCCTCCCATGAATAAGCTATAGGCCATCGCCCAAGATTGACCGAAAACACAGGTTTCCGATCGCTGACACCCGCACTTTTGCGCAGTTACAGACACCACGGCACCACGACCGTATTCTACTCTATGCATAAAACTTGCCAACCATATTTGAGGTGTGTGGCACTGCATTTGTGGCGACACAAAATCCCCGAAGATGGCAACCCCGCTTCTACATAGCCAAGTTTCTCGCTAAGAAATATGCTACAGTGTATGAATAAATGATTCCCGTGAACACACATCCAATGATAATATCACACAATATCATACACCACAGCAATCTGCAAGGTCTCCGCCTCACGCACAAACATAAAAAACCCGCTCATACAAACACCAGCGAGCGCATGTACGCGCGCATGCATACACACCCTCCCATGAATAAGCTATAGGCCATCGCCCAAGATTGACCGAAACGCAGGTTTCGGGCCCCTGACGCCCGCACTTTTGCGCAGTTACAGAGACCACGGCACAACGACCGTATTCTACTCTGTGCATACAAACTTGCCAACCATTTTTGAGGTGTGTGGCACTGCATTTGTGGCGACACCACAGCCCCGAAGATGGCAACTCCGCTTGTACATAGCCAAGTTTGGCGTTACGAAACATGCTACAGTGTATGCATAAATAACTCCCGGGAACACACATCCAATAATAATATCACACAATATCATACATCACAGCAAACTGAAGGGTCTCACCACACGCACAATCAAAAAAAGCCGCACATACAAACACCAGCGAACGCACGCACACGCGCATGCATACACAGCCTCCCATGAATAAGCTATAGGCCATCTCCCAAGATTGACCGAAAACGCAGGTTTCGGTCCCTTGACATCCACACTTTTGCGAAATTAGAGGGACCACGGCAGCACACCCGTATTCTACTCAATACATACAAACTTGCCAACCATTTTGAGGTGTGTGGCACTGCATTTGTGGCGACACCACAGCCCCAAAGAAGGCAACCCCGCTTGTACATAGCCAAGTTTGGCGCTAAGAAACATGCTACAGTGTATGCATAAATGACTCCCGGGAACACACATCAAATGATAATATCACACAATATCATACACCACTGCAATCTGCAGGGTCTCCGCCACACGCACAATTACAGAAACACCACACATACAAACACCAGCGACCGTACGAACGCGAGCATGCATACAGTGCCACACACATCAAAAATGGTTGTAAAGTTTCTACGGTCTTGCTGCCGTGGGCTCCGTAACTTCGGAAAAGTGCGGGCGGCAAGAGCCCGAAAACGGCGTTTGCGTTGGAAATGCTTCTTCTTTAGCTTATGCATGGGAGGGTGGGTATGCATGCGCGCGCGCGCGCGTTCGCTGGTGTTTGTGCATGCGGTTTTTTGTGTTTGCACGTGTGGAGGGGACCCTGCAGATTGCCCTGGTGCATGATATTGTATCATATTATTATTTGATATCTGTTGTAGGGGTCATTTTTGCCTACACTGTACCATGTTTCTATGCCACAAACTTGGCTATGTACAAGCAGGGTTGCCATCTTCGGGGCTGTGGTGTCGCCACAGATCCAGTGCCACACACATCAAAAATGGTTGTAAAGTTTCTATGCATACAGTACAATACGGTCTTGGTGCCGAGGGCTCCGTAACTGCGGAAAAAAGCGGGCGGCAAGGGCCTGAAAACGGTGTTTGCGTTGGAAATGCTTCTTCTTTAGCTTATGCATGGGAGGGTGGGTATGAATGCGCGCGCGCGCGTTGGCTGGTGTTTGTGTGTTCAGTTTTTTGTGTTTGCACGTGTGGAAGGGACCCTGCAGATTACCCTGGTGCATGATATTGTATGACATTATTATTTGATGTGTGTTCTAGGGGTCAGTTTTGCCAACACTGTACCATGTTTCTATGCCACAAACTTAGCTGGGTTTGCCATTTTCGGCGCTGTGGTGTCGCCAAAATTCCAGTGCCACACACATCAAAAATGGTTGTAATGTTTCTATGCATACAGTACATTATGGGCTTGGTGCCGAGGGCTCCGTAACTGCCGAAACGTGCGGGCGGCAAGGGCCCGAAAACGGCGTTTGCGTTGGAAATGCTTCTTCTTTAGCTTATGCATGGGAGGGTCGGTATGCATGCGCGTGCGCGCGCGTTCGCTGGTGTTTGTGTGTGCGGTTTTTTGTGTTTGTGCGTGTGGAGGGGACCCTGCAGTATGCCCTGGTGCATGATATTGTATGATATTATTATTGGATGTGTGTTGTAGGGGTTATTTTTGCCTACACTGTACCATGTTTCTATGCCACAAACTTGGCTATGTACAAGCGGGGTTGCCATCTTCGGCGCTGTGGTGTCGCGACAGTTCCAGTGCCACACACATCAAAAATTGTTATATACTTTCAATGCATACAGTACATTGCGGTCTTGGTGCCGTGGGCTCCGTAACTGCGGAAAAGTGCGGGCGGCAATGGCCCGAAAACGGCGTTTTCGTTGGAAATGCTTCTTTTTAGCTTATGCATGGGAGTGTGGGTATGCATGCACGCGCACGCGCGTTCGCTGGTGTTTGTGTGTGCGGTTTTATGTGTTTGCTCGAGTGGAGGGGACCCTGCAGATTGCCCTGGTGCATGATATTGTATGATATTATTATTGGATGTGTGTTGTAGTGGTCATTTTTGCCTACACTGTACCATGTTTCTATGCCACAAACTTGACAATGTACAAGCGGGGTTGCCATCTTCGGGGCTGTGGTGTCGCCACAATTCCAGTGCCACACACATCAAAAATGGTTGTAAAGTTTCTATGCGTACAGTACAATACGCTTGTGGTGCCGTAGGCTCCGTAACTGCCCAAAAGTGCGGGCGGCAAGGGCCCGAAAACGGCGTTTGCCTTGGAAATGCTTCTTCTTTAGCTTATGCATGGGAGGGTGGGTATGCATGCGCGCGCGCGTTCGCTGATGTTTGTGTGTGCGGGTTTTTTGTGTTTGCGCGTTAGGAAGAAACCCTGCAGATTGCCCTGGTGCATGATATTGTATGATATTATTATTTGATGTGTGTTGTAGGGGTCAGTTTTGCCTACACTGTACCATGTTTCTATGCCACAAATTAGGCTATGTACAAGGCGGGGTTGCTATTTTCGGCGCTGTGGTGTCGCCACAATTCCAGTGCCACACACATCAAAAATGGTTGTAATGTTTCTGTGCATACAGTACATTACGGTCTTGGTGCCGTGGGCTCCGTAACTGCGGAAAAGTGCGGGCGACAAGGGCCCAAAAACGGCGTTTGCGTTGGAATTGCTTCTTCTTTAGCTTATGCATTTGAGGGTGGGTATGCATGCGCGCGCTCACGTTCGCTGGTGTTTGTGTGTGCCGTTTTTATGTTTCCGTGTGTGGAGGGGACTTTGCAGATTGCCCTGGTGCATGATATTGTATGATATTATTATATGGTGTGTGTTGTAGGGGTCATTTTTGCCTACACTGTACCATGTTTCTATGCCACAAACCTTGGCTATGTACAAGCGAGGTTGCCATCTTTGGGGTTGTAATGTCGCCACAACTCCAGTACCACACACATCAAAAATGGTTGTACAGTTTCTATGCATACAGTACATTACGGTCTTGGTGCCGTGGGCTCCGTAAATGCGGAAAAGTGCGGGCGGCAAGGGCCCGAAAACGGCGTTTGCGTTGGAAATGCTTCTTCTTTAGCTTAAGCATGGGAGGGTGGGTATGCATGCGCGCCACGCGCGTTTGCTGGTAGTTTGTGTTGTGCGGTTTTTTGTGTTTCCCGTGTGGAGGGGACCCTGCAGTATGCCCTGGTGCATGATATTGTATGATATTGTTATTTGATGTGTGTTGTAGGGGTCATTTTTGCCTACACTTACCATGTTTATTTGCCACAA
>CM060336.1:46703096-46730596 GCA_030674155.1 Stramonita haemastoma
AAAAAACGGCAATACACTAGCAATTAAAAAAACCAACAGCATAATAAAAAAACCAGCAATACACAGATTAAAAAAACAGTAATGCTCAGATTAAAAAAACAACCCAGCAGTGCTCAAATTTCAAGTAAAAACAACAATGCTCAGATTAAAAACACAAAACAAAATGCCCAGATTTTATTTATAAAAAAGCAATGGTCATATTTTGTTTTTAAACCGGCAGATTTTTTAAAAAGCAGCAATGCTCAGATTAAAAAAAAACAACAACAAAACAACAATGCTCAGATTTTCATAGCAGTGCTCATATTTAAAAAACAAACAAACAATGCTCATTTATTAAGAGAAGGAGCAATGCTCAGATTTGTTCTTAAAATATTGAATAATACACGGATTTAAAAGAAAAACAGCAATACTCAGATAAGGTAAACACCAGTAATACTCTCATTCAAAACAAAAAATAAAAATTCTTAGATATAAAACAATTCAGAAACCAGAAATGCTATCATCTAAAACAGCAAAAAACTCAAATACTCATTTAAATCCAGTCAGAAACCAGCAATGCTTAGATTTAAAACAAAAACATTGCTAATATAAAAAACAAAAAACAACAACCCAACAATGATCCCATTGAAAAGCAATGCTTGGGAGTAGCAACCCATCTAAAGCCCCAAACAAACAATTTCAGAATTTAAAAATAAAAACAAAAAACAAGGTTTAGATTAACTGAAACAGGAGAGAGAGAGCACACACACACACACACACACACACACACACACCACACACAACACACACACACACACACACACAACACACACACACAACCAACACACGTGTGCCAGTGGGAAACAGATGACATTTACAAAACTGCATACACACGGGGGCTGGATGTAAAAAAGCACAAGTGTGCTTATTCCATTATCCTCGATATAAAAGAAATTTTTAAAAAATTAATTCATTTTCTAAAGTAAAAATTAATTAATTTTTAAAGCATTTATATAAAGCTTTGAAGTAAAATCTAATAAAAAGAAAAACCTACACAGGCACGGGAGCGCGGCGCGCACACACACACACACACACACACACACACACACACACACACACACACACACACACACACACACTCACTCACTCACATCTCACAGTCATCCCTATAACACTTTGAAGCTTTGAGAAAAACGTAAACATACACTTAAATATCAACTCAAAAAACTTGGGAAGTAAAAAAAAGACAAAACAAAAACCCCTCAAACACACACTTACAGATCAACTCATATGCATCACTTTAAAACTTAAAACTTAGCATATAAAAGGAAACATAAATATACACACTCACATACCAAGACACAAGCATTTCTATCAAACTAGAAGGTGGAAAAAAACAAACAAATATAGACAACAAACTAGTTCACAAGCAATCTTATAAAACTTGCAGGTTAAAAAAAACTCCAAACAAAACACTCAATTCCCATTTCGTGTAGAAAAAAAAGAGAAACCCACATAAAACACACACTCACAAACCAACTCACAAGCATCCTATAAAACTTTGAAGTAAAAAAGAAAGAAGGAAACTCACATAAACATATGCTCACATACTAGCTCAAAAGCATTTGTATATATCTTTGAGGTAAAAGGAAAAGGAAACACACACTCATACCAACTCACAAACATTGCTATAAAACTTGCAAGTAAAAACAAACAAAAAAAAAAGTCCTAAACAGACACATACGAATCAACTCACAGGCATCCCTATAAAACTTTGAGTAAAAAAAAGAAACTCCTACACACATTCACATACTAGTTTACAAGCATTTCTAAAAGACTGTATAACTTGGAAGTAAAAAAATGAAGCAGACACATACGAATCAATTCACAGCATCCCTATAAAGCTTTGAATAAAAAAAAAAACTCCTACACACACTCATACTAGTTTACAAGCATTTCTAAAAGACTGTATAACTTGGAGGTAAAACAAAAAAGAGACATTCATACCAATTCACAAGCATTTCTATAAAGCATTGAAATAGAAGACAGAAAAAGTAAAACCTACCTAAACACACATACCAACTCACAAGCATCCCTATAAAATCTGAGGTAAAAAAAATAAAAAGAAACATACACTGAAGTACTAGTTTATAAGCCTTTCTTTGAAGTAAAATATAAACACACACAACACACCACACACACACCACACACACACACACACACACACACACACACACACACACACACACACACACATACAACACCACAAAACCAACTCACAAGTCACCCCTATAATACTTTGAAATTAGGAGAAAAAAAACTCACATAAACATACATTCTAATAACTCGCTCATAACGCAACTTGGAAAAAAACAATAAAAAAAACAAAAAAAAAAAACCTGGAATAAAAACACATTACAGATCAACTTCATAAGCATCACTGTAAGAACTTAAAACTTCACGAGCATTTGTATATAACTTAGAGGTAAAAAAAATACAAACAAAATAAAATCAAACATACAGACTAACTCATAAGCTTTTATATAAAGTTTTGAAGTAAAATCAAAAATAAGAGAAACCTACATAACACACACACACACACACACACACACACACACACACACACACACACACACACACACACACACACACACACACACACAACAAGGAGAGAGAACTCAAGCATCCCCACAAAACTACAAACTACAAAACAAGCAGCAATGCTCAGATTCTGTTAAAAAATAACACAAAAAAAACAGCAATGCTCAGGATTGAAAAGTGAAAACAACAATGCTTATAATTTTTTTTTTAAAAAGCAATGCTCAGAATTTAAAAGAAAACAACATCGTTCATGATTTAAAAGAAAACTTTGCTTAGAATGTAAAAAAGAAAACAGCAATGCTTAAATTTGAAAAGAAAACATCATCGCTCAAAATCTAAAAGAAAACAATTGGTCAGAATGAACCAGCACTGCTTAGAAATTAAAGTAAACAATACTTAGGATTCAAAAAGAAATACTTAGAATTTAAAAAAACCAACCTCGATTGGAATTTAAAAGAAAACAGCAATGCTTAGAATTCAAAAGAAAATATTTACACTTTTAAAGAAAACATCACTGCACAGAATTAGAAAACAACATCGCTCAGAATTGAAATAAAAGAAAACAGAAATGCTTAGAATTTCAAAGAAAACAACAATGTTCATAACTAAAATTCAAAAACAAAATGCTTAGAATTTAAAAGAAAACATCGTTGCTCATACTTTAAAATAGCTCAGAATTAAACAAAAATGCTGAAAATTTAAAAGACAGCATCAATACTTAGAATTCAAAAAGAAAAAAAATACATAGACATTAAAATGAAAGAAACACTTAAGAATTCAAACAAAAAAAACACTTAAGAATTCAAAAAGAAAACAATACTCTCGAATTCAAAACGAAAACAATACTTAAGAGTTCAAAAAGAAAATAATGCTTCGAATTCAAAAAGAAAACAATACTCTCGAATTCAAAACGAAAACAATACTTTAAGACTTCAAAAGAAAATAATGCTTCGAATTCAAAAAGAAAATTCATTAGAATTCAAAAAAGAATACATCAATACTTGCAACTCAAAAGGAAAATACTTTAGAACTCAAAATGAAAACAACAATACTTGGAATTGAAAAAAAGAAAACAATACTTTAGAATTCATAAAGAAACAACGATACTTAAGAATTCAAAAAGAAAACATCAAATACTTAGAATTCAAAAAGAAGACATCAATACTAAATACTTCAAAAAGAAAACAATACTTAGAATTAAAAAAGAAACCATCAATGCTTAAGAGTTCAAAAAGAAAATATCAACACTTAGAATTCCAAAAGAAAACAATACATTAAGAATTCAAAAGAAAACAATACTTAGAATTCGAAAAGAAAAAAAATATTTATGAATTCAAAAAGAAAACAATAAATCGGAATTCGAAAAGAACAACAATCAAAACTTCAAGACATTCAAAAAAAAAAAAAACAATACTTAGAATTCAAAAAGAAAACATTTGGAATTTTACAAGAAAACAACAATACTAGGAATTCAAAAGAAAGTCATACTTGAATTCAAAAAGAAAAACAATACTTGGAATTCAAGGAGAAAACAACAATACTTTAGACTTAAAAAACCAATACTTGGAATCCAAAAAGAAAACATCAATACTTGAGAATTCGAAAAGAAAGCAGCAATACTTAAGGGTTCAAAAAGAAAACGTCTATACCTAGAATTCAAAATGAGAATATCTATACCTAGAATTTAAAAAACAATATTTCAAACTTCAAAAAGAAAACAATACTTGAAATTAAAAAAATAAAACAACAATACTTATCAGACCTTTAAAAAAAGAAAACACCAATACTTGAAATTCAAAATAAAAAACAATACTTAGAATTCAAAAAGTAAACAAATTTGGAATTCAAAAAGTAAACAATACTTTAAGCGTTCAAACAGAAAACATCAATACTTTAGAGTTCAAAATAAAATACCTGGAATTCATAAAGAAATCAATACTTTAGAGTTCAAAAAGAAAAAACAATACTTAGAATTCAAACAGAAAACAGCAATACTCAGAGTTCTAAAAGAAAACAGCAATACATTAGAGTTCGAAATGAAAACAATACTTGGAATTCAATAAGAAAACAATACTTTAAGTTCAAAAAAGAAAACAATTCTTTAGAGTTCAAAGATGAAAACAATACTTGGGATTCAAAATGGAAACAACAATATTTGGCAATTCAAAAAGAAAACAGTATTTGGAATTCAAAAAGAAAACATTTGGATTAAAGAAAATTGGAATGAAAAAAGAAATTTCTTGGAATTCAAACTGGAAAACGACGATCCTCAGAATTTAAATGAAAACACACAATGCAAGAATTTAAATGAAAATAATGCGCAGAATTTAAAAGAAAAAACTCAAACTTCAAAGAAAACAGCTGTGCTCATAATATATTCTTAAAGCAATGCTGATTAGGAATGAAAAAGGACAATATTTGGGGGGTAACTTAAACATTAGCCAGGCTCAGGAGTAGCTATTTTAACTTGAATAAGTGATATTTACATGGGAATCGAGAAATCACTTTGCTATATGGCAACCATGATAATACATCTCTCCTTTAAAGTATTTTTTGGTATTGTCATAAAACATGCACTTCTTTGCAACACAGACATTAGTCTCTTTTCAAGCAATTTTTGGTATTGCCATAAAGCAGCATTTCTTGCTTTGCTGCAACTGATGTTACCAGAAGTTTCCATCTTATCTTAATGCCTTAGGGACATTGTGGCAAACTTTTGAATTAAAAAAGAATTGGGACAAAAAATGCGATTCTAACAGTCTAACCGTGTTTGTATTGTACTTCAATTTCATGAATTTTTCTTTATCCGTTTAGAGTAATACACTATTCTTGTATAACAGTAGAGGCATTTTATGATATTTTTTTCAGAATTGTTTTACATACATTAAAATTCAAAGAGTAATTATTTTGGTAACTACACTTCTGACTTAAAGCAAAAAGCAAAAAGGAGCCAGTCACGCACGCACGTACAGCAAATGCTCAGATTTTTTTTTTATAAGACGTGTATCATAAAAAACCATTCCATAGATTTTCCTGAAGTACAATATCTTGACCCCCCCCCCCCCCCACCCCCCCCACACCACAACACACACACACAGAGTGGGTCACCTTTTTCCTTCCTACTGACTTGAACATGTTTTACCCCTCCTTTAGAACACCTCTTTTTTTCTACATGCTTCCTTTATTCCTAATGATTAATCATTTTTTCAGTAACAAGCATCCCATACATTTGTTTTGAAATAAACATATCTTTACTAAAAACAAAACAAAAACAAAAAATCCCCACATCTTCAAATGTAAGTACGAAGATGATTGTCTACCCCCATTCCACTTAACTTACACGCATCCAGTCATCAAATCTATTGAAACAGACCAAAACATCCTAACCCCCCCCCCCCCCCCTTTCATATCTTTTGCTGAAGTTCTGCAACTCCCCAAAAACCAAAAAAATGGTTTGCCAATTTGTCAGCATGTGCCATATTCTCATCTGCCTTTTGTGTCCACATGAAGGGCCAGGTTAGAATCTTTCAAAGAAATGTTAGTGTTAAATGTTAGTAATAAGAGTTAGCAAAAGGGGAAGGGTTGTCGATCAGTCAGTCAGCTGGTCTGCCATGCAAGTTGGGATGCATGTGGACACAAGAGCAGGTGGACACTATGGTCTGCAGCTTTTATTAAACAAGGGTACAGATTCTGTCTGTGAATTGTACAATGACATGGCATGCCAAGTCCTATCAACTACTCAGGCTGCTTGCTGGACTTCAGCTTTCGAATTTTCAAGACTTAAGTGTTCGGAATTTCTGGAACTTTGGTGTTCGGATTTTCAATCACAAATTTTTAGTTCAACTATCTGGAAAGCGATTTCATGCCTGAAGGCAATGAACAAGTCTCTGTACAAAAAAAATGCCCACCCAGGATTATGCCCCAAATAAGCCATGTAAAATTTTGACCGCGTCGAGAAAAATCTATCAGCCATCCCTCTTTTCTTATCATCCTCACTGATCTCTGTCTGTCCTACCCCCTCTTTCCATACACCCTGTTTCCTAGTTCCCTCTCCCACCAAACTTGATATCCCCTCCTCACTACTGGTCTCTGCATACACACACACACATACACCTATCTTATTTAAGACTACTCAATGCTCCTGTTTTGTAGAACAATACGGAAGAAAGTCCCCATTTATAGGTAAAAAGTATAGTAATTAAATCTGACTTGGGTATTTTCTCTGCACCTCAGCGCAAATAAGAGTGACATACCAGTGGTAGATCAACCTGCATACTTTTGTTTTAACACTTCTGTGAAACCATTTCATTTATTTCATTCATTATTTCATACTGCTTTAATGTCACAGAAGACAGCGTGCATGCGCCAACACTATTGGAAATCATCTAAACCCTGCATCTATCATTTATTTAAATGCATTTTCCTGTAAAAATAGAATAAAAGCAATAACTCCAGTCCTACAAAGAATCAATGTCCCATTGCATAAAGGGACACATTAGGATGAATATTTTCCCAAGCTACTATATAATCTGAATCGTGAGAAAATAAAGTATTAAAAAAGGCATCCCAAATTATTACAAATCTTTCAAGGAATGTTAAAACACAAGCTCTTGCTCGATATGTCATTAAATCACATTTATGAGCAAAAAAAATGACACGGGTAAAAAAAAAAAAAGCATTTAAAGTCTTTTCCCTACTATACAAGCATCAATATGGCCTGTCAAGACAACTCCTTCAGCCAGCCATGAGACATATTTCCAAAGCCACAAAAAGGTGTTAATAAAATTAAATTCTATTCAAGTTATGTCCATCCCCCACTGATAAAAAATACAAAAGCTCTGAAATTATTCCATGTTCTAAAAACATCCAGAAACATACAGACGAGAGAGTCACCTCAATCATTTGATTTTTTTTCATTTAAGGTGGGACATAGGGGTCGAAACTGAAGAAATTTTGTTTACAAGCCCATGTTAAAAAGTTATGCCATATATTGAAATGGCATCACTTGTAAAGCATAGAAAAAGAATTACTGTTTTTTGCACTGTTGCCATGGAAACAATCCAAAAATGGCCGCCAAAACTATTTCAAACTCCTAAACCTTTTTTATCTATAACAAGTATGAGTAACCCGTTTCTACAGACATATTGTATGGTCTGAATTCTTTAAATTGACACATTGTAAATCTCAATTAATGTATCCAGCATTTTTTATTCTAAAAAAATCATGATTTGGGCCACTTTTGGACCCGTGTCTCATTTTAAAAGAAATGTGAAGCCAATAAACATACAAAAATACTGCCAGTTTCAAACCATGTACACACTAATTTTTAACTTATTCAGAGTGGTTCATTTCATTTTTATTTTTAAAAATTAAAATACTACTAGGACTACAAGTATTGACAGGGTATGTTGGGATAAGGGTTGTTTTCCTCAACAACCATTTGATATGATTCATTTTTTAAAAAAACAAGAAAGTAATCACTAGTAGTAAAAAAAATGTTATCTCACTCTCTTGCCTGTCTTGAATGCAAGAAATACCAAATGGCAGGCTAAGGTATTTTATTGACTGGTCTCTTGATCCGATTCATTCGACACAAACAACCACCACCACACATTTTATAAAAAAAAAAAAAAAAACCTGTTATTTGCAGGTATGCAAGCATGAAGGGGCATGAACACTGTCTGATAATCTGATCATTGAAATAGATTTTAAAAATTCAAATCCCACACTGAGTACCGCAAATTTTTGCTAGCTCTACAAAAAGCGTCATATATCAGGACAGGAATATTTCCTGAAACATCCGATTGATTTCATTCACTTGAAAAAAAAAGTAAACCTAAAAAAGTGATGGGAGATAAATGCGTTTTCTGTTCATTTATGTTTCGTTGAAAATGTATCTAAATCCTAGAGTATCGCTGATTACTTCCAACCTTACAAAAGCATTATATCTGGACATCAATACTTCCTGAAACACTCGATTTCATTCACTTGAAAAACAAATTACCCCACAGAGACATAAACGCGTGGTCTGACCATTTGATTTTCGTTGCAATAGAAAAGTAAATATTTTTTAAAGCTCAAAATATCACAGATTAATGGCGGCCTTACAAAAAGCATGGCATATAGGACAGGAATATTTCCTGAAAAAGTCACGTGATTTCATTCACTGGTAAAAAAAAAAACAAAAAAAAAACCCATAAAGGGCCATAAACGTGTTTGATTATTTGATCTCTGTTGGAATAGAGAGGTAAATATAGTTTTCAAGCGCTAAGTATTGCAGATTATTAACAGCATTACAAAAAGCCTGAAAAGTCACTTGATTTCACTCATTTAAAAAAAACGTAAAAATTATATAATAAAAATACTGTAAGATCTTACTTTTTAAAAGGCATACAAAAAACATTCTTCACTAATCATTTCAGTATATCCACATATCTCTAGCAAAAACCCTAGCCGAACAAAAATGCTTCAAAGTTAAAAACACATAATGGAAAAAATATACAAAACCTGGATTTATCGCAGATTGTAATTTTATACTTAGGTATTATGATAATCTATTGTATCTTATCTTGCAGATTGTAAAGCATTATTGTTTTCTTGTTCAGTTATTTTTTCATCTACTTTTTAATGCAAAAGGTTCCCGTTTATCTTTGTCTTTTTCCTATCTTTCCTGTTTTTGTGATTTCTCCCCTTTTCATTCATTTTACCCGGAAAACTTCAAACAAAATCAAACCACAACGAACTAAAACTAGTAAACAGTGTTTTCTAATCTAACATTAAAACCAACAACTGCCCCAGCATGTGATGATGCATGCCCTGTAAGAATGACGACAGCTGGCTACTTTGTTTGGGTTTGTTGCTGTTCTTGTGTAGCCGATGCGTGTAGTCACTGCAGAATAGGAAATTAAACTTCTCTGGGTTTATCACCGCTCTTATCTGTGTCACAGTGCTACATGCTGTCCAATATTTACAAAGTATATATTCCAAACCTATTTGCGGAATATTGTCACCAAAAGATGCACGTTACATAAACTTGGCTTGTTCAAAATCATAGCTTGCAAATTTAAAAAACGATTGAAATTAATTCTTTGTTGATTTGGCGAGAAATGATACACTTCTTGCTGTGGCATGTTCATTGTCTTTGTACACCACTCAAATTGATGTCTTCTCCGATGATGTCCCTCTTGCGGTGAGTGTGGTTCCTGATGACTGATGTCTCGTTGGAGACCTGGGCTTGCTGATGTTCCCTGAGATAGAATTCTGGAAACAAATAGAAAAGTTTTCAGGGCTTTGGTATATCATTAAATTCTTTTATTTTTCATCATTTCAACTCTGTCATTGCTGGATTTAACAAGAAAATAGAAACTAAATACTATGTGTGTCAGGAGGGCAGGGTTTGAGGGGAGTGAGGTGTTGTGTGTGAGTTGTGTTTGTGTGTGTGTGTGGTGTGTGTGTGTGTGTTTTATTTATTATTTATTTATTTTATTTATTTAATCTCTTGAATCGAGGATAACATTGTGTGTGTTGTGTGTGTGTGTGGTGTGTGTGGTGTGTGTGTGTGTGGTGTGTGTGTGTGTTGTGTGTGTGTGTGTGTGTGTGTGTAGTATGAAATGCAAAAGCATGAAATAGTACGAAAGTACGAAAAAAAAGTACGAGAGTATGAAATACCGAACATCTCTTCAATCCTGCCTTCATATTAAATTAAAATGAGCAGAAACGATGAATCCAGCAATGTCACAAACAACAAAACGAACTGGAGTAAAAGAGGATCAGGTCAGAAATCAACAACAACAAGAACGACAAACAACAACAGCAAGACATAAGACACCTTACCTCTGTCATACAGGAAAAACCAGGCCATGATGGCAGCCAGCTTAATGTCAGGTCTCTGTCTCTTGATTCCAGCACCACGGCCCCTGAAAACACTAAGTCATCAGCTATCAGCAAAAATAACCCACACTTTTGTTGACTTAAATATCAGAATGATTTTTATCTCGTCACTTTGATTTAATTCACAATTCTTTAAAAAAAAAAAAAAAATCCCTGGACACCGACACAGTCAGTTAAATCTAGAAAATGGTGCCGGTGTTCTACATTCAAACACACAACTCTTGACCGTAAAGTTAATCTACTTAGATATGACAGTCAAACACAATTTTATCGGAAACATTGAAACGTAACATCTGACCCCGGAAAATCTGACGAGACCACTATTACAATATATTTTTTCAGTGAAAATTTCCAAACACTTTCAAAACAATCAGAATACTCTCTCCCTTATTAGGTATAGACGCTGCCTTGTCATAATCATACAACTATCACAAGCTCTTTACAAGCAAAAAGTTCACGTCTGAAAATAGTTTCATTTTTATGCTACAGACTTGCAGATAATGATATGATGAGATGATGATCATGATGAGATATGATGAAATGATGTAATAATAATAATAATAATAATAATAATAAATAATAATAATAATAAATAATAATAATAATACAATAACAATAACGATGATGATGATGATGATGAAGATGATGATGATATGATGAATAATAATAATAATAAAATAATAATAATAATAATAATAATAATAATAATAATAATAATAAATAATAATAATAATAAGCAACCAGTTTACGATAAATAGTTTTAACAATCATAATACAAAGTAACTCCAGATGCGCATCTGTCCTGTACTTACACAAGCAAAGGATTGATGGAGATGACCACCCCTCCCCTCACATGATCCACTTGACCCAGAGCCCATCAGAGAATTCATAGTCCACCCCCAGATGATCCACACCATGACTCGACATGTTAGGACCCGTGTGGATTAGAGGATGGAACAGAGACTGGAGATCTTACAGGTAAATGCAGGGGTGACGAAGTTACTCCCCCTTATGTTGGCTGTCTCAATTGTGTAGGGGGGGGGGGGGGACGAGGGAGTTACACTCCCTTATGACTGCTGTCTCAATGAATGTTGTGTGTGTGTGTGTGTGTGTGTGTGTGTGTTGTGTGTGGTGTGTGTGTGTGTGTGTGTTGTGTGTGTGTTGTGTGTTGGAGGGGGGGCTGAAGAAGTTACACCCCCCTCATGACCGCAATTTGGTTGCTGTCTTTGTAGGCAGGTGTGGTGGTATGTTTGGACCCCAAGATCACTGACCCCAAGATCACTGACCCCAAGATCACTGTCACCCATATTGCTCTCCACTCAACTCTGACAGATTTTTTCCTCTTTTGTTGTTATTTTTTTATGGCTAATTTATTGTAGTATTTTACAATCTAATTTAGTGTCTATGTTTATGATATTTTAGGTTTAAAGTTCTAACTTTTTAAAAATTTCTATTTTGATTGATCATATCTATTAATTTATGATATTGTACTTTTTAAAATTTTCTTTAGGTTTTTATTTTATTTTAAATGGTCTTTTTTTAGACTTATTTTTTTTGCATTGTTTTATTTTAGCTTAGTCTTTTAATTTTAGTTTATGTTTTAAATTTTACTTCATTTTACTTTAAATCTGCCTTGTTCTATTTGAGCGAGGAGCATTGATGCAATCAGGATGTTGGTACCCAGTGATCATTCGGTCATCATATGAACTGTCATGCAAACGTCTGTTCTGTGCACTTCATGAAAAAAACGGAGAACATAATATCCCCTGTCTGAAAAGTAGATCTCATATGTTTATGTCCAAGATCCCAAGACAGCAAAACTTTTTAGGGTATAACCTGTCTCCTCTATTCCACACCCTTAACCGACACAGGCCTAACCAGTCAGTCATACATCTCACAAGCACCATCATGTTCGTGATGAGGTCAAAGACCGCTGCCGAATACCTGATAAAGGTAAACATAAAAGTCCATAGATATAACATTGACTAATTGAAGTTAAAGTATGTGTATATGCATTGCACGGTTGGGTCGTAGATAAGCATGTGCATACGAACGCTCGGTTGCGTGTGCCGACGCGCGCACTTGTGCGCACTTGCGCGCGTTCGTGTGCGTGTATGTGCGTGCGGCGTGCGTGCGTATGCGTCTGTCTTTGTGCGCGCGCGCGCGTGTGTGTGGTGTGTGTGTGTGTGTGTGTGTGTGTGTGTGTGTGTGTGTGTGTGAGTGTGTGAGATGTGTTTGTGTGTGTGTATTCCCACGGTGTGGCAGCTCACTTGTTTAAACAATTCTATTCAAGAGAGGTGTCACAAAAAATCAAGAAGAACCTTGACAGAACCACACGTAGACATAATTGTCTGATAATTTACATACACATAACTACCGTGACCAATGGCTTCACATAGTTAACAAGAGTTGACATTTGTATACGCTCTTAACATTGCATATGTTTTGTTACACAGTTTGCCAACTTTAACAAAATAATCATTTCAAATCATTTTTTTCGAGGAATTTGAATAAACTGTCTTTTTTTACATTCAGTACCCATGTGCATGCGGTTCTGTTCAATATTTGTTTCCCAATGGCACAACTTTGGCCCTCTCTCTTGGGGCGAAGTTTAATCAAACAACGTTTATCCCTAAGTCAGAATGCGCTACCTAAGGGTGGGCAAAAATGGTCGCATAGGCAGAAATCTCACCATTTGTGGTCCTCAGACTCTAGCCATGAACAAATCTCCCCCCCCCCCCCACACACACACCACACACCTACCCACAATCCAACTCCCAAAAAAAAAAATGATAAACCGAACGTAAAAAACTATCACCGGGGTTCGCCGAAAAACAATTTACAAGTATGCCTGCTTCCAACCAGAACATATTCAAACGTAAAATCAACTATCTAAAAGTCTCTCAAAAAATTTAAATCGACGGTACTCACATTCAGATGATGGCTAAAGTCGTATGTCACCACAGTGGCAATGACCTGCCTCCCACAAGCACAGAAAGAAGACTTTTAACTTGTCACCCCTGAAGTTTGCACTGGTGCCCCGATGCTTGTTTCATCTTCTGCCTTCATCAATGCACAGTTACGTCTCCACCATGAAGACGGCAGTAAGCTGCAGATCCTCCAAGTTATAGTAGAGCTTCTTGGCCACTGGGGTGCAAGGTGGGGGGCTTCAGGGAGGGGGTGTGCAGGGGGGGGGGGGCAGGGGGGGGAGGTCTGGCCAGTTTTCTGAGTGTTACACGTGAACAAGAAGGGCAGCCATTCCTGATTCTTCCATCTTGCAATGGCACAACACCGTAGATAAAACCTTCTTTCCTTCTCTTCGCCTTCATCACGTCTTTTCTGGTTAAGATTCTTTTTTAGACGTTACATCATCTTTTCAGGTAAAGTTTAATGGGGGGGGGGTTGGGGTCCTGGAGGTAGAGTTTTTTGGAGAGGGAGGGAGGGGGGAAGGGGTGACGCTCCTTGCCATGTCAGCCGTTTGTGAAATGTCACCCGGAAGGAAGGTGGCGTTATCCTCAACAGCAGGGCTTTTCCCTTGATAGGTAGGGTGGCTCTTCTGATCGTTTGTTGAGAGGCGGCTGCAGATAGTTTTGTCATCTTTTTGGTGCCTTCCTGTAAACATCAAACTTCAGTCAGTTTTTTATATAGATGCACTTCATTGATGTGTTCCTTATTAGGTTTATGCACCATCTATAATTAGAGTTTTTTGTGTTGGGGGGGGGGGTTGCTATGAGCAAAGGTGAATTGCCCAGACAAAGCTTATTTTCACTACAATTAACTTGAAAATGTGGGGGTTTTTTGTTCCCAAGGCATGAGCTCCAAGGTTCATCAATGGTACATTTTTGTGTATGTGACCGTTTCCCCCCTCATAAAGGTAGCTGCATTCCGGTTGGGGTGTAATGTATAAACACGATATCATTTAGCATGGGATTAAAAACATATCATTCCTGTTTGCATGCAGTAGCCTATTCTTTCCGAAATGTTGAACGCGTTTGCAAGATTTGCGTGTATTCTCACACGACACCTGGGTTTATAAGTCTCATCTGAAAGACTTTTGAGGGAGTGGGATCGGTACTGATGTTAACTGCAAATTCAGATCACAAACCCAACGCTCTAACCACTACGCTACACACCTTGCCCTCACTGAAAAGACAGAGTAAAATAAACATCACATCCAGAATGGTAAATGACTCTTTGGTTTCAGTTTCCTCATCAACAGATGGTTAATTATCACATTCTCAATAGACAGACCCTGACCAGGTAAAAAGAAAAACCATAAAGGGCAGGAATGTAAAAAAAAAAAAAAAACCACCCAAATTCTGATGATATCTTAAGAATAACAATATATAGCCTTAAATCAGTCCAGCGTTCCCATGACTCCTACAGAAATCAATTCAGAAGTCGTTACACTAGAGGGAGCACGCAGAAATCTTACCCAACAATGGTACCAATCATTCTACGCAGTCTTTTGAGACTTCAAATACACAGTGTTTACTTTTCCCTTTTTTTGTTTCGCCTTTTAACATATTTCTATTTTAAACATGTGAATAATCATTAGATAACCACCAGAATTAATAAGAAAAGAATAAACACAAATAAAAACAAAGTTACCTGTAGCTTCAAGTCAAAACTGGGGCCGACACACAGGGTTTGATTTTCTGTATGTGGAGGACACGAACTGTACCAGTGGTGGCCAAATGGAAAGTGAAGTGTCCAACAAGGAACACAGTGCTCAGTCACACCTCTGTGCAAGTGAACACACAGATTTGTTTTCTTCCGTGAATCAATGGAACTAGCCTGACAGAGTCCAGGCCCCCTCTCTCTCCCTCTCTCTCATCTCTCTCCGCTCTCTCTCTCCCTGCTTCTATCTCTCATCCTTCCTCCTCTTCTCTCTCTCACTCTCTCTTCGAGAGCTTAAACCGAGGCCCGTGTGCGAACGCACGCGAACATCTTGCGCACACGTTAAATCTGTTCCGCTTTTCGTAAGAGTAGGCCTCGAGTGCCGTGGGAACAGATGACATTTACAAACTGCATACACACGGGACTGGATGTAAAAAAGCAAAGATGCTTACCCATATCCTCGATATAAAAAATAATCAAATCCTCTCTCTCTCTCTCCTCCTCTCTTCTCTCTCCATCTCTCTCTCTCTCTCTCCTCTCTTTCTCCTCTCCCTCTCTACTCTCCATCTCCTCCTCTCTCTCCTCTCTCTCCCTTTTGCAAACTTATGTTTTATGGACTATTTTGATGATAATTGGGGTGGATTGATGTTTTCAGTCGTTGTTTTGTTTGTTTATTTGGGTTTTTTTTTTTTCAAATCAAAATCATCATTGATTCTTACTTCATATTTTTGTTTCAGAATGAGTGCCTTTTTATAACATTACCTCAATATTGAATCTCTGTTTTATTCCTTACCTGTTTGTTGTTCTTTCTCCTCTTTTAATCAAAATCTATGTTTTATGGGACTTATTTTGATGATAGATGGTGGTGGAATTGTGTCTTCAGTCATTTAACCTCATCATATTCTCAGTTTGCTCTTTAATCATTGCGCCTTTTTTGTCTTGTTTTTTTTATTTTATTTTGTTTGTTTGTTTTTGTTTGTTTTCTTTACACTGCATAAATGACTCACGGGAAACACACATCAAAAATAATACACACAATATCATACACCACAGCAATCTGCAGGGTCTCCGCCACACCACAAATACAAAAACACCGCACATACAAACACCAGCGAACGCATACACGCGCGCATGCATACACACCTTCCCATGAATAAGCTATAGCCCATCGCCCAAGATTAACCGAAAACGCAGGTTTCGGGCCTCTGACACCCGCACTTTTGCGCAGTTACAGAGCGCACGGCACCACGACCGTATTCTACTCTGTGCATACATAATTGCCAACAATATTTGAGGTGTGTGGCGCTGCATTTGTGGCGACACCACAGCCCTGAAGATGGCAACTCCGCTTCTACATAGCCAAGTTTGCCGTTGAGAAACATGGTATAGTGTATGCATAAATAACTCCCATGAACACACATCAAATCATAATATCACACAATATCATACACCACAGCAATCTGCAGGGTCTCCGCCACACGCACAATTACAGAAACACCGCACATACAAACACCAGCGAACGCTCGCACGCATACATGCATACACACCCTCCCATGAATAAGCTATAGCCCATCACCCAAGATTGACCGAAAACGCAGGATTCGGGCCCCAGACACCCGCACTTTTGCGCAGTTACAGAACGCACGGCACCACGACCGTATTTTACTCAATGCATACAAAATTGCCAACAATTTTTTAAGGTGTGTGGCACTGCATTTCTGGCGACACAGCAGCCCCAAAGATGGCAACCCCGCTTGAAAAAAGCCAAGTTTGGCGCTGAGAAACAGGCTACAGTGTATGCATAAATGACTCCAAGATCACACATCAAATCATAATATCACACAATATCATACACCACAGCAATCTGCAGGGTCTTCGCCACACGCACAAACACTAAAAACCGCTCATACAAACACCAGCAACCGCACATACGCGCACATGCATACACACCCTCCCATGAATAAGCTATAGTCCATCGCCCAAGATTAACCGAAAACGCAGGATTCGGACCCCTGACACCCACACTTTTCCACAGTTCCAGAGACCGCGGCAGCACGACCGTATTCTACTCTATGCATACAAATTTGCCAACCATTTTTGAGGTGTGTAGGCATTTGTGGCAATACCACAGTCCCGAAGATGGCAACCCCGCTTGTACATAGCCAAGTCTGGCGCTAAGAAACATGCTACAGTGTATGCATAAATGACTCCAGAGAACACACATCAAATAATGACATCACACAATATCATACACCACAGCAATCTGCAGGGTCTCCGCCACACGCACAAACACAAAAATCCGATCATACAAACACCAGCGAACGCACGCACGCGCGCATGCATACACACCCTCACATGAATAAACTAAAGGCCATCTCCCAAAATTAACAGAAATCAAAGGTTTCGGGCCCCAGACACCCGCACTTTTGCGCAGTTACAGAGACCACGGTACCACGACCGTATTTTACTCTATGCATACATAATTGCCAACAATTTTTAAGGTGTGTGGCACTGCATTTGTGGCGACCCAGCAGCCCCAAAGATGGCACCCCGCTTGAAAATAGCCATGTTTGGCGCTAAGAAACATGCTACAGTGTATGCATAAATGACTCCGGAAACAACATCAATAATGATATCACACAATATCATACACCACAGAATCTGCAGGTCTTCGCCACACGACAAACACAAAAAACCGCACGTACAAACACCAGGAAACATGCATGCGCGCATTGATACACACCCTCCCATGAATAAGCTAAGGCCATCTCCCAAGATTGACAGAAACGTAGGTTTCCGCGACTACACCGCACGTTTGCGCACTTACAGACACATGTCACAACCCGTATCTACTCTATGCATCAACTTGTAACCATTTTTGAGGTGTGTGGCACGCATTTGTGGCGACACAAGCCCGAAGATGGCAACCCCGCTGTACATAGCCAACTTTGGCCTAAGAAACATGGTACATGTATGCATAAATACTCCCAAGAACACACATCCAATAATAACATCACACAATATCATACCACAGCAATCTGCAGGTCCGCACAGCAAACACCGCCAAACCACAACCGTGCATGCATACACACCGTCCATGAATAAGTAAGGCATCTCCAAGATTGCCAAAAACCAGGTTTCCGGCCCTGAACCACCTGACGCAGTTAAGACCACGGCACCAGACGTTTTACCTATGCATACAAACTTGCCACCATTTTAGTGTGTGCACAATTTTCGCACAAAAGCCCGAGGATGGCAACCCCGTTGTACATAGGCAAGTTTGGCTAAGAAATTGTACAGTGTATGCATAAAACTCCGGAACACACATCAAATAATAATATCACACAATATCATACACCACAGCAATCTGCAGGGTCTCCGCCACGCACAAAACAAAAAACCGCAGTACAAACACCAGCGAAGGCACGCACGCGGCATCATACACACCTTCCATGAATAAGCTATAGACATCTCCAAGATTGACGCAGGTTCGGGCCCTGACACCACACTTTGCGCAGTTAGAACCACGGCACACGACCGTATCTACTCTATGCATACAAACTTGCAACCATTTTTAGGTTTGGCACTGCATTTGTGGCGACACCACAGCCGAAGATGGCAACCCGTTGTACATAGCAAGTTTGGCGCTAAGAAACATGTATATGTATGTAAAATATCCCGGGAACACACATCAAATATAATCTCACCATATCATACACAAGCATTCGCAGGGCTCCCACACGCACAACACAAAAAGCACATACAAACACCACAACGCTGCACGCGAGCATGTATACACACCCTCCATGAAAAACTATAGCCATCTCCAAGATTGACCAAAAACTCAGGTTTCCGGCGACTGACACCCGCACTTTGCGCAGTTACAGAGACCACGCACCACGACAGTTTCCCTATCCATACAAATTGCAATCATTTTGGGTGTGGCACTGCATTTGTTGCGACACACAGCCCAAGATGGCAACCCGCTTGAAAAAGCCATGTTTGGCGCTAGAAACAGGCTACGTGTATGCATAAATGACTCCGGAAACATACATCAAATAATATCACACAATACATACACCACAGAATCTGCAGGGTCTCGCACAGTACAAACACAAAAACGCATACAAAACCAGCAAACATCATGCGCGCATGATACACACCCTCCCATGAATAAGTATAGGCCATCTCCAAGATTGACAGAAAACGAGGTTTCCGGCGACTAAACCGCACGTTTGCGCACTTAAGACACATGCACAACCCGTATTCTACTCTATGCATTCAAACTTGCTAACCATTTTTGAGTGTGTGGCACGGCATTTGTGGCGCAAACCCCGAAGATGGCACCCCGCTTGTACATAGCCAAGTTGGCACTAGAAACATGCTACAGTGTATGCATAAATAACTCCAAGAACACACATCAATAATAACATCACACAATATCATAACCACAGCAATCTGCAGGTCTCCGCAACACGCACAAACACAAAATCCGATCATACAAACACCAGCGAACGCACGCACGCGCGCATGCATACACACCCTCACATGAATAACTAAAGGCCATCTCCCAAAATTAGACAGAAATCAAAGGTTTCGGGCCCCGACACCCGCACTTTTTCGCAGTTACAGAGACCACGGTACCACGACCGTATTCTACTCTATGCATACAAATTGCCAACAATTTTTAAGGTGTGTGGCACTGCATTTGTGGCGACCCAGCAGCCCCAAAGATGGCACCCCGCTTGAAAATAGCCAATGTTTGGCGCTAAGAAACATGCTACAGTGTATGCATAAATGACTCCCGGAAACACACATCAGATAATGATATCACACAATATCATACACCACAGCAATCTGCAGGTCTTCGCCACACGCACAAACACAAAAAACCGCACTACAAACACCAGAGAAACATGCATGCGCGCATGATACACACCCTCCCATGAATAAGCTAAGGCCATCTCCCAAGATTGACAGAAAACGTAGGTTTCCAGCGACTGACACTCGCACGTTTGCGCACTTACAGACATCATGTCACAACGACCGTACTCTACTCTATGCATACAAACTTGTAAACCATTTTTGAGGTGTGTGGCACTGCATTTGTGGCGACACCACAGCTCCGAAGATGGCAACCCCGCCTGTACATAGCCAACTTTGGCGCTAAGAAACATGTACATTGTATGCATAAATGACTCCCAAGAACACACATCCAATAATAACATCACACAATATCATACACCACAGCAATCTGCAGGTCCTGCACATGCAAACACCAGCCAACGCACACACGCGTGCATGCATACACACCGTCCCATGAATAAGTAGAGAGGCATTTCTCTCAAGATTGACCAAAAACGCAGGTTTCCGGCACCTGAGACCAGCACGTGAACGCAGTTAGAGACCACGGCACCACGACCGTACTTTACTCTATGCATACAAACTTGCCATCCATTTCTTAGCTGTGTGACACAACATTTTTCGCACCACAACAGCCCCGAGGATGGCAACCCCGTTTGTACATAGGCAAGTTTGGCACTAAGAAATATGCTACAGTGTATGCATTAATAACTCCCGGAACACACATCAAATAATAATATCACACAATATCATACACCACAGCAATCTGCAGGGTCTCCGCCACACGCACAAACACAAAAAACCGCATGTACAAACACCAGCGAAGGCACGCACGCGCGCATTCATACACACCTTCCCATGAATAAGCTATAGACAATCTCCCAAGATTGACCGCAGGCTTCGGGCCCCTGACACCCACACTTTTGCGCAGTTACAGATACCACGGCACCACGACCGTACTCTACTCTATGCATACAAACTTGCCAACCATTTTTAAGGTTTCTGGCACTGCATTTGTGGCGACACCACAGCCCCGAAGATGGCAACCCTGTTTGTACATAGTCAAGTTTGGCGCTAAGAAACATGGTATAGTGTATGTATAAATGATTCCCGGGAACACACATCAAATAATAATCTCACACAATATCATACACAATTGCATTCTGCAGGCGCTCCTTCACACGCACAAACACAAAAAAGCACATACAAACACCAGCGAACGCATGCACGCGAGCATGTATACACACCCTCCCATGAATAAACTATAGGCCATCTCCCAAGATTGACCAAAAACTCAGGTTTCCGGCGACTGACACCCGCACTTTTGCGCAGTTACAGAGACCACAGCACCACGACAGTAGTCTACCCTATCCATACAAACTTGCCAATCAATTTTGAGGCATGTGGCACTGCATTTTGTTGCGACACCACAGCCCCGAAGATGGCAACCCCGCTTGAAAATAGCCATGTTTGGCGCTAAGAAACAGGCTACAGTGTATGCATAAATGACTCCGGAAACATACATCAAATAATGATATCACACAATATCATACACCACAGAAATCTGCAGGGTCTTCGCCACACGTACAAACACAAAAAACCGCACGTACAAACACCAGCGAACACATGCATGCGCGCATTGATACACACCCTCCCATGAATAAGCTATAGGCCATCTCCCAAGATTGACAGAAAACGTAGGTTTCCGGCGACTAACACCCGCACGTTTGCGCACTTACAGACACCATGTCACAACCACTGTATTCTACTCTATGCATTCAAACTTGCTAACCATTTTTGAGGTGTGTGGCACGGCATTTGTGGCGACACAAAAGCCCCGAAGATGGCAACCCCGCTTGTACATAGCCAAGTTTGGCACTTAGAAACATGCTACAGTGTATGCATAAATAACTCCCAAGAACACACATCCAATAATAACATCACACAATATCATATACCACAGCAATCTGCAGGGTCTCCGCAACACGCACAAACACATCGCACATACAAACACCAGCGAATACAAACACTCCCGCATGCATACACACCTTCCCATGAATAAGCTATAGGCCATCTCCCAAGATTGGCCGAAAACACAGGTTTCCGGCCCCTGACACCCGCACTTTTTCGCAGTTACAAAGACCACGGCAGCATGACTGTTTCCTACCCTATGCACACAAACTTGTCAACCATTTTTGGTGTGTGTGGCACTGTATTTGTGGCGACACAAAAGCCACGAAGATGGCAACCCCGCTTGTACATAGCCAAGTTTGGCGTTAAGAAGCATGGTACTGTGCATGCATAAATGATTCCCTGGAACACACATCAAATAATAATATCACACAATATCATACACCACAGCAATCTGCAGGTTCTCCGCCACACGCACAAATACAAAAAACCGCACATACAAACACCAGCCAACGCACACACGCGTGCATGCATACACACCCTCCCATGAATAAGTAGAGAGGCATTTCTCTCAAGATTGACGAAAACGCAGGTTTCCGGCACCTGAGACCAGCACGTGAATGCAGTTAGAGACCACGGCACAACGACCGTACTTTACTCTATGCATACAAACTTGCCATCCATTTCTTAGCTGTGTGGCACTGCATTTGTGGCGCCACAACAGCCTCGAAGATGCCAACCCCGTTTGTACATAGGCAAGTTTGGCGCTAAGAAATATGCTACAGTGTATGCATAAATAACTCCCGGGAACACACATCCAACAATAATATCACACAATATCATACACCACAGCAATCTGCAGGGTCTCTGCCACACGCACAAACACAAAAAACGGCACATACAAACACCAGCGAGCGCATGCACGTGCGTATGCATACACACCCTCCCATGAATAAGCTATAGCCCATCGCGCAAGATTGACCAAAAACGCAGGCTTCGGGCCCCTGACACCCGCACATTTAGTGCAGTTACAGAGACAACAGTACCACGATGGTAGTCTACTCTATGCATACAAGCTTGCCAACCATTTTTTAGGTTTGTGGCACTGCATTTCTAGCGACACAACAGCCCCGAATATCGCAACCCCGCTTGTACAAAGCCAAGTTTGGCGCTGAGAAACAGGCTACAGTGTATGCATAAATGACTCCCGGAAACACACATCAAATAATAATATCACACAATATCATACACCACAGCAATCTGCAGGGTCTCTGCCACACGCACAAACACAAAAAAACGGCACATACAAACACCAGCGAACGCATACACGCGCGCATGCATACACACCCTCCCATGAATAAGCTAAAAGCCATCTCCCAAGATTGACCGAAAACACCGGTTTCCGGCGACTGACACCCGTACGTTTCCACAGTTACAGAGACAACGGCACCACGACCGTATTCTACTCTATGCATACATAATTGCCAACAATTTTTGCGGTGTGTGGCACTGCATTTGTGGCGACATCACAGCCCCGAGGATAGTAACCCCGCTTCTACATACCCAAGTGTGTCGCGAAGAAATATGCTACATTGTATGAATAAATGACTCCCGGAAACACACATCCAATAATAATATCACACAATATCATACACCACAGCAATCTGCAGGGTCTCTGCCACACGCACAAACACAAAAAACCGCACATACAAACACTAGCGAGTACATGCACGCGTGCATGCATACACACCCTCCCATGAATAAGCTATAGCCCATCGCCCAACATTGACCGAAAACGCAGGTTTCGGGACCCTGACACCCACACATTTGTGCAGTTACAGAGACCACGGAACACCGACCGTATTCTACACTATGCACACAAACTTGCCAACCACTTTTGAGGTGTGTGACACTGCATTTGTGGCGACACAACAGCCCCGAAGATGGCAACCCTGTTTGTACATAGCCAAGTTTGGCGTTAAGAAACATGGTACTGTGTATGCATAAATGATTCCCGGGAACACACATCAAATAATAATCTCACACAATATCATACACCACTGCAATCTGCAGGCGCTCCGTCACACGCACAAACACAAAAAACAACACATACAAACAACGGCAAACGCATGCACGTGCGTATGCATACACACCCTCACATGAATAAGCTATAGGCCATCTCCCAAGATTGACCAAAAACTCAGGTTTCCGGCGACTGACACCCGCACTTTTGCGCAGTTACAGAGACCACAGCACCACGACAGTAGTCTACCCCATGCATACAAACTTGCCAATCAATTTTGAGGTTTGTGGCACTGCATTTGTGGCGACACCACAGCCCCGAAGATGGCAACCCCGCTTGAAAATAGCCATGTTTGGCGCTAAGAAACAGGCTACAGTGTATGCATATATGACTCCCGGAAACACACATCAAATAATGATATCACACAATATCATACACCACAGAAATCTGCAGGGTCTTCGCCACACGCACAAACACAAAAAACCGCACGTACAAACACCAGCGAACACATGCATGCGCGCATTGATACACACCCTCCCATGAATAAGCTATAGGCCATCTCCCAAGATTGACAGAAAACGTAGGTTTCCGGCGACTAACACCCGCACGTTTGCGCACTTACAGACACCATGTCACAACCACTGTATTCTACTCTATGCATACAAACTTTCAAACCATTTTTTAGGTGTGTGGCACTGTATTTGTGGCGACACAAAAGCCCCGAAGATGTCAACCCCGCTTGTACATAGCCAACTTTGGCGCTTAGAAACATGCTACAGTGTATGCATAAATGACTCCCAAGAACACACATCCATAATAACATCACACAATATCATATACCACAGCAATCTGCAGGGTCTCCGCAACACGCACAAACACATCGCACATACAAACACCAGCGAATACAAACACTCCCGCATGCATACACACCTTCCCATGAATAAGCTATAGGCCATCTCCCAAGATTGGCCGAAAACACAGGTTTCCGGCCCCTGACACCCGCACTTTTTCGCAGTTACAAAGACCACGGCAGCATGACTGTTTCCTACTCTATGCACACAAACTTGTCAACCATTTTTGGTGTGTGTGGCGCTGTATTTGTGGCGACACAAAAGCCACGAAGATGGCAACCCCGCTTGTACATAGCCACGTTTGGCGTTAAGAAACATGGTACTGTGCATGCATAAATGATTCCCGGGAACACACATCAAATAATAATATCACACAATATCATACACCACAGCAATCTGCAGGGTCTCCGCCACACGCACAAATACAAAAAACCGCACATACAAACACCAGCCAACGCACACACGCGTGCATGCATACACACCCTCCCATGAATAAGTAGAGAGGTATTTCTCTCAAGATTGACCGAAAACGCAGGTTTCCGGCACCTGAGACCAGCACGTGAACGCAGTTAGAGACCACGGCACCACGACCGTACTTTACTCTATGCATACAAACTTGCCATCCATTTCTTAGCTGTGTGGCACTGCATTTGTGGCGCCAAAACAGCCCCGAAGATGCCAACCCCGTTTGTACATAGGCAAGTTTGGCGCTAAGAAATATGCTACAGTGTATGCATAAATAACTCCCGGGAACACACATCCAACAATAACATCACACAATATCATACACCACAGCAATCTGCAGGGTCTCTGCCACACGCACAAACACAAAAAACCGCACATACAAACATCAGCGAGCGCATGCACGCGCGTATGCATACACACCCTCCCATGAATAAGCTATAGCCCATCGCGCAAGATTAACCAAAAACGCAGGTTTCGGGCCCCTGACACCCGCACATTTAGTGCAGTTTCAGAGACCACAGTACCACGATGGTAGTCTACTCTATGCATAAAAACTTGCCAACCATTTTTGAGGTTTGTGGCACTGCATTTGTGGCGACACCACAGCCCCGAAGATGGCAACCCCGCTTGTACAAAGCCAAGTTTGGCGCTATGAAACATGCTACAGTGTATGCATAAATGACTCCCGCAAACACACATCAAATAATGATATCACACAATATCGTACACCACAGCAATCTGCAGGGTCTCTGCCACACCACAAACACAAAAAACGGCACATACAAACACCAGCGAGCACATGCACGCGCGCATGCATACACACCCTCCCATTAATAAGCTATAGCCCATCTCCCAAGATTGACCGAAAACGCAGGTTTCGGGCCTCTGACACCCGCACTTTTGCGCAGTTACAGAGCGCACGGCACAACGACCGTATTCTACTCTGTGCATACATAATTGCCAACAATTTTTGCGGTGTGTGGCACTGCATTTGTGGCGACACCACAGCCCCGAAGATGGCAACCCCGCTTCTACATACCCAAGTGTGTCGCCAAGAAATATGCTACATTGTATGAATAAATGACTCCCGGAAACACACATCAAATAATAATATCACACAATATTATACACCACAGCAATCTGCAGGGTCTCTACCACACGCACAAACACAAAAAACCGCATGTACAAACACCAGCGAGCGCATGCACGCGCGCATGCATACACACCCTCCCATGAATAAGCTATAGGCCATCTCCCAAGATTGACCGAAAACACAGGTTTCCGGCTCCTGACACCCGTACTTTTGCGCAGTTACAGAGTCCACGGCACCACGATGGTAGTCTATTCTATGCATACAAACTTACCAACCATTTTTGAGGTGTGTTGCACTGCATTTGTGGCGACACAACAGCCCCGAAGATGGCAACCCCGCATGTACATATACAAGTTTGGCGCTAAGAAACATGGTACATTGTATGCAGAAATGACGTCCGAGAACACACATCAAATAATAATATCACACAATATCATATACCACAGCAATCTGCAGGGTCTTCGCCACACGCACAAACACAAAAAAACGCACATATAAACACCAGCGAAAGTACGCATACGCGCATGCATACACACCCTCCCATGAAGAAACTATAGGCTATCTCCCAAGATTGACCGAAAACGCAGGGTTCCGGCCCCTGACACCCGCACTTTTCCGCAGTTACAGAGACCACGGCACCACGACCGTACTTTACTCTATGCATACAAACTTGCCAACAATTTTTTAGGTGTGTGGCACTGCATTTGTGGCGACACCACAGCCCCGAAGATGGCAACCCCGCTTGTACATAGCCAAGTTTGTCGCTAAGAAAAATGCTACAGTGTATTCATAAATGACTCCCGGGAACACACATCCAATAATAATTATACAATATGATGCACCAAAGTACAGTGCAGGGCCTCTGCCACAGGCACACACAGAAACAAACGTACACACAAACACATGTGCACGCACGCAAGCGTCCGCCCATACACACAACAACAACAACAAATAATAATAATAATAAATATAATTATTATTATTATCATTATCATTTGTTGTTGTTGTGTGTGTAATAATAATAATAATAATAATAATAATAGGCACTCATCAGTCTCGGAAGACTATGGAGTTGCGCTCTAGGCTTTAGAGCGCAAAGCCTGGGCAAGTATTATGGAGGGCAAGCTGTTACCCATGCAGCAGACCCCCCCCCCCCTCTCCACGGCACTGGAATGATCCATTGGAAGGGCATTGACTGATACGA
>CM060336.1:46740596-46798096 GCA_030674155.1 Stramonita haemastoma
GCTATTTCGTGCCTGTAGGAACTTACGAGAAAATATTTAAAAAGCATGCACATTGTTTTTCGACATTATCCCTGAGGTGGGAAGGCAGCTACCTTGCTGGTAGGCAGGGGACCCCTGATCATGCAGTGGCCCCAGTAGTGAGCCTCGGAACTCGGGCTGAGGTGCGGAAAAGTACACTGCGTGCATAGCACGCACACGCACGCGCGCTTGCGCACGCACACGCACGCACACTCGCGCGCACGCACGAACGCACGCACGCAACCACACACACACACACACCACACACACACACACACACACACACACACACACACACACACACACACACACACACACAACACGCACGCAGTCTTACTGATGACTTTCTGCTTACAGGGGCTGTGGTCTGGAATCAGGGCCAGTGACCTGACCTGACAGTGATGTGTAGGGCAGCCATAGTGACCTGTTTTGACGGCTTAAGGTGGGGGTGGGGAGTCTATTTTTTTGGTAGGATTGATTTTTGTTTCCGGCCTTTTTTCCACCTCAAATTAAACGACTGGTTATAGAACATTATCTTTAAAATTATTTTATTTCGAGGATAATGGAATAAGAACTCGTGTGCCTTTTTACATCCAGTCCCGGTATGTATACAGTTTTGTCAATTTTGTCATCCGTTCCAACCGGAATACAATGGCCTACTCTTCCGAAAAGCGGAACATGTTTTAATGTGCGCGCAAGATGTTCTGCGTGTGTTTGCACACAGGGACCTTGGTTTACAGTTCCATCAGAAGAACGTCTCGTTGAGACACATAGAACTTGCAGAATGAGTCGATTTAAAAACAACTCTGTGATTTTTTTCAAAGAAAATACTCTTTGTAGTAGTCTTCAACGTTTACGGCTTTCCACTTGTGCTCTTTGTTCGTGCGTGTAGGACCTGTAATGCTGTCTATTGTGCATTTTGTACGTTTTTGATTGAAGTGATCATGAAAACGAATACTCTTATTTCCATTTTTCTGCTCGAAAGACCGTAAAAGGATTACTAGTTCTTTGATATGAGTTTTTCATCAACCAGGACTGAAATAATTGATACTTTTTTGTGAGGGTGGCATCCTTTGCTGTTAACTTTTTAAAAATAATTTTTCAATATATTGGTTTAAAATAATGTTTGTACATGTCACGTTGTTGTGTGTGAGACCGGAAAGAAATTGTTTACAACGAGTTTATTTTTGTATTTTTAAATGAATCAGATTTCATTTGTTGAGAAAAATACGCTAGACTTCAACATTCCTTGCAGGACTTGTGATCATCAGTCTGTGGTGATTGTCTTTTTATTTATTATTATTATTATTTATGACTCCCATCAATTCTTTGGGGAAAAAATAGTAGTCCTTCTGTACCCTTTGATGCCCTCAATCCATCCTTTTGTTAGGTTTGAAGTAGTTATTTTTTCTGTGGTTTTTGCTTTTATAAAACATAGAAATTATATGATGTAGTAGCATATGCATATATAGTAGTAGTAGGTAGTAGTAGTAGTAGTAGTAGTAGTAGTAGTAGTAGTAGTAGTAGTAGAAGTGCTAATAGGTTATGATAATAGAATGCAGTTTCACAGTATTATGAACAAGGCTATGGGATGATCTACCATTTATAATTTGTCATTCCGAAATGCAGTAAAATATAAGAAAAATATGCAAGTTGAATTAAGTGCCCGTGTAGAATATTTTTAAGTGAAAGATTTTTCCATATATTACAAAACACGAGTGTTGTACAAATTTTCTAATTATTTCTTTTATTATTTGATGATAATGGAATAAGAGCTTGTGTGCTTTTATACATCCAGTCCCCCAGGGTATGCGTTTTTTTTTTCAATTTTGTCATGTTAGCTGTAGTGCACAATCATACTCCTCTGAAAAGGGGGGCAGGTTTTTAACGTGTGTGCAAGGTGTTCTGCATGCCTTGAGTGTGTGTGTGTGTGTGTGTGTGTGTGTGGTGTGTGTGTGTGTGTGTGTGTGTGTGTGTGTGTGTGTGTGTGTGTGTGTAGGGGAGAAGGGGGTGGTAGTGAAGAGGGGACGTAACTTTGGGTAGATGTATTTTAAGGGAAAGGGGTTTGGGAGGAGGGTGTTTGGATCAGCCGGGATAGGGAAAAAGGGGAGAGGGTGGTAGCTGATAGTTTTCACGCCATTCAATTTCGGCATATTCCAGGGGTTTTTTTGTTTTTTTTTTAATTCTTGCGTGGGTTATTTGGGCGTAATCCTTTCTTTTTAAAAAATAAAAATTGTTCAAAGATGTATGATCTTAAATGACTTGGCTGAAAACTGGAAATCTATTATTTAAAAAAAGTCCGAACGCCAAAATCCAACCAAAACTGTTGACGTTGATAGGACTGGTAATTAGAACATTGAGTAAACTTCCGCGTTCCCTGGCTATGCACATTTTTCATCCGGTGATAAAAACATCTATACCACTGTGTCTAAAGCTACACACCATAGTGTCTACCTGTTCTTGTGTCCACATGCATGCATGCAGACAGACTAGCCAACGAACTGACAATCCTTACCCCAATATAAACCTTTAACACTAACTCTAACCCTTTACAACTAACCTTTACAGTTACTCTAACCCTGGCCCGTCATGTGGACACAAATGGCAGGTAGATTCCTTGGTACATGCTGACACTATGGCAAAACATTTTTGTCTCGTATGGTTCGGGGTGGTTGTAGAACTTTTTCTTTTAGTCGTCATCGTACTGTGACAGCAACTATTGTTTGTCATAATTATGAGCAAAAATGCGCTGCGCTGCCGTTAAGCGCCTGACAAGTCAGGCCCAGCCCGTATAATTTTCACGTAAGAGAGAATCCCTATCGTTCGTCTTTTTTTTTTTTTTATGGCAGGAAATTGAATCAAAAAGTAGAAAATGGACGAGGAGAGGGCAGGGAGAACAAGAACAATAGGGATACTGTTTATACTGATCCCCCCCCCCCCCCCCCCCCCCCCCTGGGTTGAGAGTTACATTTTTAAGGAAAGATATGCTAGGATGGGGGAGGAGGTTTGGATGGTTAGGTCTGTGGGAATACGTATGAGGACTGAATGTGTGAATGCTGGTAGGTGATAGGTAGTCATCGATAGAGGATAGGTAGTCATCGATAGAGGATTGGCAGTCATAGAGGATAGGTAGTCATAGAGGATAGAGGATAGTAGTCATGGATAGGGGATATGTAGTCATGGATAGGGGATAGTCATGGATAGGGATAGTCATGGATAGGGGATAGGTAGTGATGGATAGGGGATAGGTAGCCATGGATAGGGATAGGTAAGCCATGGATAGGGGATAGGTAGTCATGGATAGGGGATAGGTAGCATGGATAGGGGATAGGTAAGTCATGGATAGGGGATAGGTAAGTCATGGATAGGGGAAAGGTAGTCATGGATAGGGGATAGGTAGCCATTGATAGGGGATAGGTAGCCATTGATAGGGGATAGGTAGCCATTGATAGGGGATAGGTAGCCATGGATAGGGGATAGGTAGCCATTGATAGGGGATAGTCATCGTAAGTTTGGGGAGAGGGAAGTTTAGGTGGGAAAAAGTTTAAATATTTTTTTAAAAAATATGGGGTGCAGATTAACAAATGCACAATTCTGAAATCCGAAAATGCCGAGTGATGGAATTGGGAGGGTGGGGGATGGGAGAGATTGGGGGGGGTGAGAGTAAGGGGGTGCATTATAGAATAGGGGTATTTAAAAAGAGAAAGTATGTGTAGGTCAGTACGAAAGGAAAAGACTCTGTGTGTGTGTGTGTGTGTGTGTGTGTGTGTGTGTGTGTGTGTGTGTGTGTGTGTGTGTGTGTGTGTTGTATATGCGTGTGAAGTGTGTGTGTGTGTGTGTGTGTGTGTGTGTGTGTGTGTGTGTGTGTGTGTGTGTGTGTATGTGTGTGTGTGTGTTTTGTTTGTGCGATTTTGTGTCGCATCCGCGTGCGCGCACGTGTGTGTGTTCTCAATTTTATTTTGAAGATAATGGAATAAGCACTTGTGCATTATTTATGTGCACGCGACTTAGTCAGTTGTTCCCGCGGACACGCGAGAGCGAGCGAGCGAGCGAGAGAGAGAGAGAGAGAGAGAGAGAGAGAGTGTGTGTGGTGGTGTGTGTGTGTTGTGTGTGTGTGTGTGTGTGTGTGTGTGTGTGTGTGTGTGTGTGTGTGTGTGCCTCCAATCTATTTCGAGGATAAATGAATAAGCACTGTTCTTTTTCTTTTACATCCAATCCCCGTGTGCACGTAGTTTGCAAATGTTATCCATCCCGACCGGTACACAAGTGTGTGTGTGTGTGTGTGTGTGTGTGTGTGTGTGTGTGTGTGTGTGTGTGTGTTGTGTTACTGCAGGCATATCTACTGAATGCTTTATCACTAGTATTCGTACAACTTCATTAGATGTGAAAACAGCGGGAAAAGTGTGTACGCGCACGCGCGGTGGTTTTTTTTTGTTTTGTGTTTTAGTTGAAAAAGCAGTTACGAATATGAAGATTGCTATTTGTTAATTTTCGATAAATGTCTGGTGTATCGTGGACCAATAGTGTCTGAGGTTGGATTTTTGTTTGTTTGCTTGTTTTTTGTTTTAACTTTTATCTTTACATAAAGGCAAAAAATCGTATTTGCAGACTACGGTAGAATTTGTTATACATTTTAGGTGAAGACAACTGAAGAAAATGTGATTGTGTGTTTGTACATTTGTTAATGGAGATTTTCATAATCGAAATACTGTCAGTATGGTAGTACGTAAGAGGTAGACATGAGCGCATGTGTGTATGCACATGTGCATGCTAGTGTTGGCATAAATGTTTGACAGGGGGGTGGTTGTCTTTAGGGTGAGGAATAGGAGGATGGATGAGGGAAAGGGTTATGTGAATGTTAGGAGGAATGGTCATCCATTTTCAGATCTGAGAATTTGGGGGAGAGGGGGGAAGATGGAAAAATTTGTTCTTTACATAATATATACATATACATTCACAAACATATATATATATATATATATATATATATATATATATATATATATATATATATATATATATATATATATATTCATGTTCAATGCTAGAAATTCAAGAGTATATAGACTAATTCATATCGGTTGTTTGTTTTTTTTAATGAAATTGAAAGAAGAAATTCAATGGTGAATTTTTCGGGTTTTTTTTTTTTTTTGATGAATTTGAAAGCAAGAAATTCAATAGTATATTTTTCGTTTTTCAACTGGGCTTAATGCAGGAAATACAATAGTGTTCCTTTTTTTGTAAATTTGATTGAATGCAAGAAATATGATAGTGTATTTTTCGTTGTTGTTGTTGTTGTTTTTATTAAATTGAATGCAATAAATGTAACTATATTTTTCTCTTTTTTTTTATTAGATTGAATGCAAGAAATGTAACTGTATATTAAAGGGTTTTTTTTGTAAATTGAATGCAAGAAATGTAACTATATTTTTCCTGTTTGTTTTGCTAAATTGAATGCAAGATATGTAACTGTATATTTTTGTAACTGTATAATTTTTTTTTTCTTTTTTTATTAAATTGAATGCAAAAAACGTAAATCTATATTTTTCTATTTTTATCAGATTGAATGCAAAGAATGTAACTGTTTCTCTCTATTTTTTTATATTGAATACCAGAAATATAACTGTATTTATTTTTTTTATCAGATCGACTGCAAGAAATACAACTTTATTCCATTTTGTTCATTAAATTGAATGCAAGAAGTATAATTGTATGTTTTTTTCTTCTTCTTTTTTATCAGATTGAATGCAAGAAATCTAATAGTATATTTTCTTTTTTTTAATTGGATTGATTGCAAGAGATGTAATAGTGTATTTTTCTTTATTTTATTAGATAGAATGCAAGAAATGTAATAGCGTATTTTAATTATTTTTTAATTGGATTGATTGCAAGAAATGTAATAATATAATATTCTCCTTTTTTGATAATATTGAATGCAAGAAATGCAATAGCATATTTTTCTCATTTTTTCATTGGATTGGTTGCAAGAAATGTAATTGTATATTTTTCTCTCTGTTATTATAAGATTGAATGCAAGAAATGTAATAGCACATTTTTCTCATTTTATCAAATTGAAGGCAAGAAATGTAACTATATTTTTTAAAGTTTTCGTTTTTAAGAGATTGAATGCAAGAAACTGCAACTGTTATTTTTTTTATTAGATTGAATGGAAGAAATGTATCTGTTTGTTTTTTTTACATTGAATGCAAGAAATGTAACTGTATATTTCTTTTTATTAGATTGAATGCAAGAAATGTAACTGCATATTTTTTCTTCTTTTTTTTCTTGACTGAAGGGAAGAAATGTATCTCCATTTTTTTTTATTTTTTTTTTTTTATTATTATTATTATCATCATCATCATCATCATCATCATCAAATTGACGGCAAGAAAATTAATGTAACTGTATATTTTTGTAACTGTATATTTTTCTCTTAGTAGATTGAATGCAAAAAACGTAAATCTATATTTTTTTCTTTTTTGGAATTAGATTGAATGCAAGGAATGCAACTGTTTTTCTCCTTGTTTTTATTATATTGAATGCCAGAAATTTAACTGTATATTTTTTTTTATTAGATGGACTGCAAGAAATGCAACTATATTTCTTTTTTTTATTAAATTGAATGCAAGAAATATAACAGTACTTTTTATCTTTTTTTTTTATAGATTGACAGCAAGAAATGTCATAGTATGGGTTTTTTCTTTTGTATTATAAGATTGAATGCAAGAAATGTAATTGTATATTTTTCTCTTTTCTCTTATAAGATTGAATGCAAGAAATGTAATAGCACATTTTTCTCATTTTATCAAATTGAAGGCAAGAAATGTAACTATATTTTTAAAAGTTTTCGTTTTTTAGAGATTGAATGCAAGAAACTGTAACTGTATATTTTTTTTTATTATATTGAATGCAAGAAATGTATCTGTATTTTTTTCTTTTTTTACATTGAATGCAAGAAATGCAACTGTATTTTTTTTTTATTAGATTGAATGCAAGAAAAGTAACGGCATATTTTTTTTCTTGACTGAATGGAAGAAATGTATCTCCATATGTGTTTTCTTTTATTATTATTATTATTATTATTATTATTATTATTATTATTATTATTATTATTTATTTTGTTGTTGTTGTTGTTATTATTATTATTATTATTATTATATTATTATTATTATTATTATTATTATTATTATTATTATTATTATTATTATCAAATTGAAGGCAAGAAAATTAATGTAACTGTATATTTTTGTAACTGTATATTTTTCTCTTAGTAGATTGAATGCAAAAAACGTAAATCTACATTTTTCTCTTTTTTGGAATTAGATTGAATGCAAGGAATGCAAATGTTTTTCTCCTTGTTTTCATTATATTGAATGCTAGAAATTTAACTATATATTTTTTTTTTAGATGGACTGCAAGAAATGCAACTTTTTTTTTTTTTCATTAAATTGAATGCAAGAAATACAATAGTATTTTCCTCTTTTTTATTAGATTGACAGCAAGAAATGTAATAGTATAGTTTTTTTTATATATTTTTTTAATTAGATTGAATGCAAGAAATGTAATAGCATATTTTTCTCTTTTTTATTAGATTGAATGGAAAAAATGTAAAAGTATATTTTAAATATTTTTTTCTTAGATTGAAAGCAAGTAATGAAACGGTATTTTTTTTAGATTGAATGCAAGAAATATAATAGTGTATTTTTTTCTCTTTTATCAAATTTAATGCAAGAAATGTAACTATATATTTCGTTTATAAGAGACTGACTGCAAGAAAATGTAACTGTATATTTTTCTCTTTTTTATTATATTGAATGCAAGAAATGTATCTGTATATTTTTTTTTCTTTTTTTACTTACTTTGAATACAAGAAATGTAATTGTATATATATTTTTTATATAGATTGAATGCAAGAAATGTAACTGAATATTTTTTCCTTTTTTATTATTTTACTTGACTGAATGGAAGAAATGTATCTCCATATTTTCTTTATTAAATTGAATGCAAGAAAATTATTGTAATTGTATAATTTTGTAACTGTATATTTTTCTTTTTTTATTAGATTAAATGCAAAGAATGTAACAGTTTTTTTCTCATTTTTTATTACATTGAATGCCAGAATTGTAACTGTATTTTTCTCCTTTTTTATCAGATTGACTGCAAGAAATGCAACTATATTTCATTTTTTCATTGAATTGTATGCAAGAAATATAGTAGTATATTTTTTCTTCTATTTTTTTTTAGGTTAAATGCAAGAAATGTAATAGTATCTTTTTTTCTTAGTTAGATTGAAAGCAAAGAAATGTAAAAGGTCTAGTATATTTTTCTCTTTTTTATTAGATTGAATGCAAGAAATGTAATACCATATTTTTCTCTTTTTATCAAATTGAAGGCAAGAAATGTAACTATTTTTGGTTTTTAAGAGATTGAATGCAACAAAATGTAACTGTATATTTTTTCTTTTCTTTATTAGATTGAATGCAAGAAATGTATCTGTATTTGGGGGGGGGTTTACATTGAATGCAAGAAATGTAACTTTATATTTTTTTTTATTAGATTGAATTCAAGAAATGTAAAAGCATATTTTTCTCATTTTTATCAAGTTAAATGCAAGAAATGTAACTATATTTTTTGTTTCAAGAGATTGAATGCAAGAAAATGTAACTGTATATATTTTTTCCTTTTCTATTAGATTGAATGCAAGAAATGTAACTATATTTTTTTTTCCTTTTCTATTAGATTGAATGCAAGAAATGTATCTGTATTTTTTTTTTATTAGATTGAATGCAAGAAATGTAACTGTATATTTTTTCTTGTTTTTCTTTTACTTGACTCAATGGAAGAAATGTATCTGCATATTTTTCTCTTTTTTTATTACATTGATTGCAAGAAAATTAATGTAGATCTAACTGTAAAGATTTGTAACTGTATATTTTTCTCATTTTTATTAGATTATTGCAAGAAATGCATATCTTTATTTTTATCTTTTTAATTGAATGCAAGAAATGCAATAGTATATTTTCCTTTTTTAATTAGAGTGAATGCAGGAAATGTAACCTTAGGTTTTTTTTTTAAGAGATTGAATGCAAGACATGTAACTATGTTTTTCGTTTTTAAGAGATTGAATGCAACAAAATGTAACTATTTTTTTTTTTTTAATTTTATTAGATTGAATGCAGGAAATGTAACTGTATTTTTCTTTTTCTTTTATTAAATTCAATGCAAGAAATATAACTGTATATTCTTTGTTTTTTCAGATTGAAGGCAAGAAATATGTAACTGTATATTTCTCTTCTTTTATTGGATAGAATGCAGGATATGTCATAGTATACTCTTCTCTTTTTTATCAGACTGAATGTAGGTAAATATAATAGTATATTTTTCCCATTTTTTATTAGGTTGAATGCAAGAAATATAATTGTATATTTTTTAGATTAATCGTAAGAAGTGTAACTGTATATTTTTCTTTTTTTATAAGATTGAATGCAAGGATTGTAACTGTATATTTTTCTTGGCTTTTATATGTAATAGTATATTCTTTTTTAGTACGTTGAATGTAAGAAATGTAATAATATATATTATAATATATTACATCATTATACATTATATCATATATATATATATATATATTATATATATATATAATATATATATATATAATATACATATATATATATACATATACATAATATATATATATATATATATAATATATATATTTAGTTTGAGTGCAAGGAATGTAAGTTGTTTTTTTTAATTATATTTCTCGCAAGAAATGTAATAGTATATTTTTCTTTTTCTATATTGAATTGAATGCAAGAAATGTACTAGTATATTTTTCTCCTTTTTCATTACATTGAATGGAAGATATGTAATAGCATATTTTTTCTCATTTTTATATTAAATTAAATGCAAGAAATGTAATACTGTGTTTTTCTTTATTACAATGAATGCAAGAAATGTAATAGTGTATTTTTTTCTTTTTTTAATGAGAATGAGTGCAGAAATGTAATTGTACATTTTCTTTTAATTGAATGAATGCAAGAAATGGAATAGAACATTTTTTTCTTTTTTAATGAGAATGAGTGCAAGAAATGGAATAGTACATTTTTCTTTTTAAAGGAATGAATGCAAAATGTAATAGTATATTTTTTTCTCTTTTTTATCAGTTTGAATGCAAGAAATGTAATAGTATATTTTTTTCTTTTTTTTATCAGTTTGAATGCAAGAAATGTAACTGTATTTTTTCTCTTTTTTAATTTGATTGACTGCAAGAAATGTAAAAGTACACTTTTTTTTTTCATGCTACTGAATGCAAGAAATACACCAGCATATTTTCATTTATGTTTTTATGAGATTGTAGAGAAGAAACTAAAGTTTTTTTCGCGTTTTTTTTTAATTCAGATTCCATTCAAAAAATAATTATAATAATAAGTTTTTCGCTTTTTTTTTATTAAATTGATTCAAGAAATACAATAGTATCTGTCATTTATTTGAGATAGAATGTAAGAAATACAATAGTAGGCGTATTTTTTCGTTTTTTTCGTGAGATTGAATGCAAGAAATACAATCTAATCCTTTATTCTTTTCAAGTGTTGGCAGCAGTTTGGTTTAATGAAATGTCATTTGAAAAATAAAATAGTCCTGCTGCAGCCTTTGATATTGGTAGGGTCTGGGGGGGGGGGGTTGTTAGTTTGTATATTGGTGTATGAAACATGGGAGAAAGTGCCTTTATTTTTTTTCTTTAATATTTTTGTTAAATGGCATCGATGTAATATAAAGGAACCAGGTTTTATACTTACCTTTGGATTGAAATGAGGACAGTGTGTATTGGTGGCTGATCTGTGTATTGATTTTCCGCCAGTAGATCGATAACAGATCATATACCAATACGGCTTATGATAAATAATGGATCAGAACGATCTTATGCTCTAGTCTAGTAGTCCGTGAAGTGTGCATGAGAGGGAGGAGGGGGAGGGGCTTGTTTTTTGCTTTTCTTTTTTTTACTTGTAGAATCAAATACCATACAAAAATGAAATCGAGTCATGTACTGGCCCTCACCAAAGGCAGGAATCAGAATCGGAAATTATCTATTGCCATATTTATTTTTAAATTATTTGCAAATCAAGTTCTCTGTGTGTGTGGCTTTAAAGAAATCTGTAAAGTTGCTAGATTTGCACCTGTAATCAAAATTTTGCTTTTAAAATAAATGCTTTTTTTAATAAGGAAGTATTGAAATATCATTTTAAAACTGCAATGTTTTGATATGTGAAAAAAGTGTGTACATTTTGTTTTGACTACCTTTGTTTGTTTTACCAATTGTGGAAGAAGAATAACGTTTCGGTTTTGTTTTTGTTTTTTCCAAAGGACAGATATTATTACTCCCATGAAATGGTGAATTGGAAACCCCATTTGTCAGTAACAAAAGTTTTGCTTGTGCATTTGTTTTATTTGGTTTGGGATTGCAAGTATTGTCAGTGGTTTACCTACTCTATTAGTACATTTCAATATAAAAAATATATACATATAAACTTGCTTTTCGCCTCCTGCCCAGTTAAACGTGTTCTAGAATGTCAACTGTAAATGCACGATGGTATTGATAGATATACAACGCAATTGAATTGCTGTTATCATAATTATGAGATAAAATCCAATCTTGTTCATCTGAAAGAGGGAAGAAAATATTGTATTTTTCAAGTACCAACAAGACAATTTTTTTGGAAAAAAAAACGTTACTTCCATTTTCCTGTATTTTTTAACACCCCTATACAAAACTGGTAAAAATGTGTTATTTTTTAGTTTAGAAATCAAGTGGTGAGCACACACCAATGGCACTTGACAACCAAACTGACTTTCTTGAGAAAAATACAAGCTTTGTACAACTCCCTCTTCTTGAAAACATACAATACGATATATTGCACTTATTTATTCGGGGCGTTTTCTGGCTGTAAAGATAAAATGGCTGGAATTAGGCTTTCTGTCATTTCTGTGTTTCAAAAGGGGATGGAAACGAACATGTTAATGTGGTCTGAAATATGTCAAATGTGAGAATTGACAAACGAACAAATGTCAGTGGGTTGGTCATTGTGTCACTGCTGCTCAGAGCACTGGGAAAAGCCTACCTCCCCCTTCAACCAAAAAAAAAGGCTGGACTTAAGTTTGGTAGCCGGCTCGCGGCTGTAGTAAAATAATTTTAAAAATTCAGCAAGTCTGGAAAATGTTTGTCAAAACTTGATGAAAAGTACAACAAATGAGAAATAAGACCAAAACAAAAAACAAAATGTGAGAAAAGTCTTTGTTCAAAGTTCTGTTCATGAATGACTTGGTGTTTGCAAGTGTAGAGTCGAGTATGTGCAAAAGATCTCGGATGCATGTGCATTTTTTGTCTGTCTCTCTCACTCTCTGTCTGTTTCTTTATGTCTGTCTCTCTGTCTGTCTGTCTGTCTGTCTGTCTGTCTGTCTGTCTCTCTCTCTCTCTCTCTCTCTCTCTCTCTCTCTCTCTCTCTCTCTCTCTCTCTCTCTCTCTCTCTCTCACCCTTATCTCTCCATATATATATATATATATATATATATATATATATATATATGTATATGTATATATATATATATATATATATATATATATATATATATATATATATATATATAATGTCCGTACTTAGTAGTTCATCAATTAAATTCATAACACTTCACTCTCTTTAAAAAAAACCCAGAAATTCCTATGGATTTACACCTGAAAACGACATAGAAGATAGGATCTGTATGCAATGCAAGTAGAAGGAAAAATGTTCCAAATCCTCCATACTGCTTTAACATTACTGATTAACATCTTTTGAACCTTAATCAAAATAAAACGACTGGAGTCTGTTCTCTAGACTTTGCTCAAGCTTTTCGTGTCATCAGCCGCTCTCTCCTCGTCAAAAAATTCCAATGTTAAAGACTTTCCATCCAAGCTCTGAACTTTCTGGACACATTGATTAGTACTTGTTAACGATTCTTTGAAATCAGGGGGAGGAGATTGACTTTATTACCTGTGAAGTATAAAATACCACAGGAATCAAAATTAGGACATCCTTTTTTTCTATCTTTGCTAATGACCAATCTTCGATTATTCTTTTTTTTTAATTTATTTTATACCCCTTTATTTACTTTCCATGTTAAATGTTTGCTGATGATACATCTATTCATTGCAATAACGGTGATCCAAACCAACTGGTAAGTACTAGGGCGGCAAATACTGATAAAGATATTGAATGGGTGGAGCTAAGTCCTAACATGTCTCTTAATTCAAACAAAACAAAGTATGTTTCTAATCACTGAGCACGAAAGACTCAAACTCAAACAGCATCATTTTTTCCGAGGAGATGCCGGGGACTGTTAGTAGAAATAGCATCACCACCTTCCGGAAATTATGTGCTAGAAATCCCCTCTGTTATCACACTGTTTCTGTCTTGTTCCTTTTTTTCTTGCCACTTTTTTTTTCTTGTCTGTTTTCGGCCTTCTTGTTCCATTCCCCTGCCTTTTTGCCAGAAACACTTAAAAGATAATTCTCTCCCCGCCCTAAGTCGGATGGCTGGGCCTGCCATGCAGGAGCTGAACGGCAGCGCAAGGCATTTCCGTTCATACAAGAAACAACTGTAGCTGCTGTTTGAGCATTCTACGAAGGAAAAAAGCTTCATGAAAAAGGCTTGTTTTTATCACTTGCTTATTTCCAACATTTGTAAGGATGCAGCAGTGTTCATGTTATTCTTCACCGAGTCATAGTGATGTATGCTGGTACAGACAATAACTATGTGGGTAGAAAACACACAAATAGAATTGGTACGATGAGTTAAGTGGGGTTTATTCACTCAACAAGTTTGGAACAAATAGAACACAAAGAACAGAATCAGCAAAGCAACAAGAAGCAAGGGGTTTATATTATGCTCGGGTACAACATCAGCATTCACTTGACGGCTGATATCCCTACAGTGGCCCACAGAAGAAGACAGGAAAATGTCTGAATAGGATAATACAGTATTGACATGCACAGATAATAAAAAATGACTGAATAGGATAATAACAGCATTAACATGTACAGATAATGACAAATGACTGAGTAGGATAGTAACAGCATTAACATGTACAGATAATGACAAATGACTGATTAGAATAGTAACAGCATTAACATGTACAGATAATGACAAATGACTGAATAAAATGATAAAATCATTCACATTCACAGATAATGGAATGATTGACGATTTTCCTTATAATACGTCTCTTTCGAATAATTAGCACACGTTTGGGGAAAAAATGCGAGTATCCTTTGCTGTGGTCTACCTAAACAAAAGGTATTTTTAATGAAAAAGTCAACGGAAGATGAAAAAAGGAATATCGGCAAGATAGACATATATTAAAACAAACAACAAACAGCAAGATAGGATAAACTGATTTCATCAAGAGGAACAACCAAACAACTAATAAACAGACAACAAACAGACAACAAACAAACAACCAATAAACAAACAACAAACAAGCAGACAATAAACAACCAATAAACAAACAACAGATAAACAAACGATAACAAACGCAACAAATAAACAAACAATAACAAACAACAAACAGCAAGATAGGATAAACTGATTTCATCAAGAGGAACAACCAAACAACTAATAAACAGACAACAAACAGACAACAAACAAACAACCAATAAACAAACAACAAACAAGCAGACAATAAACAACCAATAAACAAACAACAGATAAACAAACGATAACAAACGCAACAAATAAACAAACAATAACAACCAGGCAACAAATGAACAACAATTAACAAAAAACAGACAACAAATAAGCAAACAACAAACAACAAATGAACAGCAAACAAAAACATAAACCACAAGCAAACAATAAACAAACTAAAAATAAATAAGCAAACAATAATCAAACAAACAAATCAGCATACACACACCTTCAAGTCTCTTCAATACGAACAGTATGTGAATGCATGCATGTATGGGCACATGTGTGTGAGAGTCTACTTGCTTGTGTTCTTGTAACTAAAAATGACGGGTTTTTTCATTCAAACGTAAAGTCCTATTTGCTGTGTATATATGATATCAAATTACTATAACATCACAAAACTTGTTTCTTTTTCTTCATCGAACACTCAGACAGCAACAATTGTCTATCATATGAGTGAAAATGCGTTGCGCTGCCGTTAAGCGCCTGAAAAACTACGACCCAGCACATCCGACTTCTGCAAGGGAGAGAACTGTTTGATCTTACGAAAGAACATCTGAAATGCATTGCAATCTAAAAGCACTGTGCAATGGTTTCAGCAACTAGCTTTTATGTTTGTCAAAGAAAATGGGGTCAGTGATATTTGAACCGTGTTTATTGTAATAAACATTATGCTTGAGATGCTTACACATTGCATAGACTTAAACAACATATGAATAGTCACTTCAATCATTCTTCACGCAGTGGTGAAAAGACAAAGAAGCTCAGATTAAGCCAGACGCCATTACACATACCATTTTCATGTAAACCCTATTGACACTCGGTCACTGGTGACAGGACAAACAAGCTCAGATTAAGCCAAGCGCCATTCATACATACCTTTGTCATGAAAACTCTACTGACGTTTGGTCAAATAATGATCAGCATGAACAGGTAAGTTTATAGACAAGATGAAAACGATCCTGTAAACTAGATCCCCAAAGGCGGAACGCGGCCACCTCAGTGGTGTGTACAAATGAATGCCCAAAACTCTCACCACACACCAAGAACAAAAAAAAAACCCAACACTTTTCATTCCATTTTACTTTAAGGGTAGATGGGAAGTGTGTGTGTGTGTGTGTGTGGTGTGTGTGTGTGTGTGTGTGTGTGTGTGTGTGTGTGTGTGTGTGTGTCTCTCTCTCTCTCTCTCTCTCTCTCTCTCTTCTCTCTCTCTCTTCTCTCTCAGTTAATAAATCATTACTCAATTTATACCACCATTTTTTTCTTTAATGGCAAAGCATTCTTTTCCTGATTTTTCATTCTCTCTTTCCCCTATTATCATTTCCTTTAAACTTCTGCCAACACAATTATTTTCCAAAAAAAGCTGACATCACAACATCAGCTGGTTTTCTTTCCCGTTAGCCCATTTCTGACTGGTGATGGTGAGATGAACGACACCTTTGCTGTTTTCAGTCCTATCTGGGAGACAAGCAACGGCCTAGACAGAGACCAGTCTCTGGGGAATGTTTCTCTTCACGTAATTCATGCATTCATGTATAGAGAAGATGTGATTATCCTACTAATACAAGAATGCAGGTGTCATTGTATAAACACAAGTATCTGACCTCTATCCTCCCCCCTCACTACATTACAAGAATGTCAAGGTGTCATTGTATAAACACAAGTATCTGACCTCTATCCTCCCCCCTCACTACATTACAAGAATGTCAAGGTGTCATTGTATTAAACACAAGTATCTGACCTCTATCCTCCCCCCTCACTACATTACAAGAATGTCAAGGTGTCATTGTATTAAACACAAGTATCTGACCTCTATCCTCCCCCCTCACTACATTACAAGAATGTCAAGGTGTCATTGTATTAAACACAAGTATCTGACCTCTATCCTCCCCCCTCACTACATTACAAGAATGTCAAGGTGTCATTGTATTAAACACAAGTATCTGACCTCTATCCTCCCCCCTCACTACATTACAAGAATGTCAAGGTGTCATTGTATAAACACAAGTATCTGACCTCTATCCTCCCCCCTCACTACATTACAAGAATGTCAAGGTGTCATGTATAACACAAGTATCTGACCTCTATCCTCCCCCCTCACTACATTACAAGAATGCAAGGTGTCATTGTATAAACACAAGTATCTGACCTCTATCCTCCCCTCTCACTAATCTGACTGCCTGCCTTGAGAAGTTGATCAAATAACATCACAAACCGACACACAAACCCAAACCAACAAAAACTAAACCCACAAACTCATCTCTCTGTGACTGATGCAAGCAAAGCCAGACATTTCCTAGTAGAGCAAAGCTGAAAGTAAAAATCGTTCTGAAACAGAAAACAATTCTAAAATAACCAAAGAAATAAACACTGATTCCTAACTTTGATTTTTTCCTACAATGCAAAAGTAAAACAGAATGGTTTTAATCACCACTAACAAGAACAAGAGCAAGTGATGATGATAACGACTTCAGCAATATAACCGTAAAGATTTCACAGCAAAACAGAATAAAAATAGAAAATACGCAAACTTCACAGAGCATTTGCTACCCATTTTCTGTCAGTCACTATGGGACACTGCGTTGTCTGACATACAAAGATAGATCGTGGGCTTGCCTGCCAGTCATGCTCTTGTCAACAAAAGGTGCCATGGTAATGCTGCTGCTGCTGCAGTTGATGTTTTAACCCGCACCGTCCATTCTGCTGCTACAACTGAATCAAGTTTCGGAAGCATTTCTTGTTGCCTATACCTTAGAAAGTCAATGCACATTATTTGAGTCCACGGTTTGGTCCTTACCTGCTCCACAAACATGAGTAGACAAGACTGACCGTTACAACACAGCAGCACAGCTGCTCAAAGCAAACGTCTGTTCCCTGTGAAAGAAAGAAAGACCAAGGCTCCACCGGTTGACCTACGGCTCAAGCTCCCAATTTTCTCCTGACAAAATCAACATGACTGCATCTCAGACTGTAGGTAAGGCAGCTTTGATAGTCACTGCCAAGTCACCAGAAGGACAGTCCATAGAACGGACAACCCTCTCAGCTGCGGGCACCCCGCCCTCGTCTTCGCCGCCTCACTCTTCTCTGGCGGAGGCGGCGCCGAGGAGGACCAGAGGCCGGTGCAGACAGGAGGGAGGGGCCCTGTCCTAGAGGAGGCTGCCCCCTCCCGCCAGGGACTAACCGACGAGGCTCTGCTGTATGACGGGAAGCCTGCCCCCTGCTCCTCCTCCTCCTCCTCCACCTGCTCCGCTTCCTCCAGGCCTTTCCCCGCCCTGGCCAATGCGCCCTGGACCTGCCCGCCTGTCCGGACTGTCCGGCAGAGGCCCCGGCAAGTCTGCTGGGGGTGAGGGGCCTTCTGGGGGGGCCGGGGGACGGCCTCAGCCACAGCCCCGTGCTGCCCGCAGCCCCCTCAGACCCTGCGCTCTCCTGCTCTGAACCCGACAGGGGATGGCTGGCCAGGTCTTCCACAGGAGGTCGACCTGCTCCCGATAAACTGGGAATTCCTGTCGCGCGGGGGAGAGGTCTGGACGCACGAGCCTTGTCCTGTGGCTGAGCAGAGCGCTGGTTGTTGTACCGAGGGGCTGAAGCGTCACCAGCTGCTCCAGCGTTCTCCCGTCCTCTGGCAGCTACCTGTGGCTGGTTTGCTCCCAGGTCAGGCTGACCTCGCCCAGCTCCACTGCTGGGGGTACGTGCCGTGTATCTGCCGTCAGGTCTGGGGTTTGACTTGCGGTAGTACAGACCGCGTCTGTATGCCCTTGCGTTGCCATCATAAGGAACCTGCCTTGTGGGACACTGACTGCTGGTTGTCTGTTGCTGTAGTCATAGGCTCCACTCCCTGCAGGTCCAGCATTTCCATTGGGACCAGCTCCTCCGTACCCACTGGCTGCTGCCCTTCTAGCGTTGTCAAGTGATGGATCCTTTAGCCCAGTCACGCTTAGTCTGTTGCCCTGAAGCATTGGATTTACTGGCCCATACCGTCTGGCAGGGACATAGCCATAGCCATTCCGGTAAACGTCACTATTCAAAGGCGCTCTACCGTTGGTGTAACCACTTTCGGGAGAAGCTGGAAGCCTCTGACCGTTGGCAGAGCCAGGAGGTTTAACAGGGCGAATCAAGGCAACGGCTTCTCCGTGTTTGTTGTACCCCAAAAACTGCCCATTGCCGAGGGGTTTGGTGGCAACAATGGTACGATCCCTCCTTCGTGGTCTGATGCCAGGAACTAGGGCCCCTTGCCTTGCAGCCCCTGCTGACGCCTGGCCAATGGGAGGCGTGATGTGTGGGTTTGGCCACCGTGGACCTGGTCTTCTTGTGGGGCCACTATCAGGGCCTGGGCTTCTGGCAGGACTGTTATCAGGACCTGGTCTTCTTGTGGGGCCACTATCAGGGCCTGGTCTTCTTGTGGGGCCACTATCAGGGCCTGGTCTTCTGGCAGGACTGTTATCAGGACCTGGTCTTCTGGCAGGAACATAATCAGGGCCTGGTCTTCTGGCAGGAACATAATCAGGACCTTGTCTTCTGGCAGGAACATAATCAGGGCCTGGTCTTCTGGCAGGAACATAATCAGGGCCTGGTCTTCTGGCAGGAACATAATCAGGGCCTGGTCTTCTGGCAGGAACATAATCAGGGTCTGGTCTTCTGGCGGTAACATAATCAGGGCCTAGTCTTCTGGCAGGACTTCTGGTTGGAATTCTGCCATAGCCTGGTTGTCTGGGGCCTATCTCACCTTCACCTGGCTTTCTTGGGGGTAGCCTTGGCACCTGTCCATTGCGGTTAGGTTCCAGATTGGGTGACGCTCCGCCCGTCCTATGGCCATTGGGGGGCAGTCTTGTGTTGTTCCCCGGGGGCAGGTAACCGTTGACTCCCAAACCGTTTCTGTTGCCTCCTTGATAGTAGTGTCCATTTCCCACCTGGCCACTACTGTTGCCCCTGGGGTACATGCCATTATTGGCCACTGGATTTCCGTTGTTAGCGTCGTTTCTGTTGTTCCTGGCTGGGTTAAACCGATTGTTGCCATGATACTGTGGTCCGTAACTGCCGTATCTGTACCTGACTTTGCCATTAACAGAGCTGCTATCGTTCCTGTTACCGTTGTTGTACCATTAATATTCCCGTTCATGTACCCGTTTATGTTACCATTGTTGTATCTGTTCATATTGCCGTTGACATACCCGTTAAGGTTACCGTTGTTGTACCTGTTTCTGTACCCATTCCTATTTCCGTTTACGTAGCCATTCACATTGCCGTTGTAGCCCACATACCCATTTCCCCTGGGGTAGCTGTAGCCATTTCTATAACCGCTATTCCCATTCCTGTTGGGGTTGACATACCCGTTGTTCCCATTCCTGTTGGGGTTGACATACCCGTTGTTCCCATTCCTGTTGGGGTTGACATACCCGTTGTTCCCATTCCTGTTGGGGTTGACATACCCGTTGTTCCCATTCCTGTTGGGGTTGACATACCCGTTGTTCCCATTCCTGTTGGGGTTGACATACCCGTTGCTGTTGCCGTTGATGTAGCCATGCATGTTACCATTTTTGTTGCCGTTCCCATATCTGTTCCCTCTGGGGTCACTGACGCCATTTCTGTCGCCGTTGACGTAACGATTCTGGCTGCCTGTGTTGGACACGTAGCCGTAAGGACCACGAGCGTTACTGCCGTTTCTCCCTGGTCCTGCAGCACTGCCGTCTGTGATCAGAGGCCTCTGGGGTCTCCTGTACCCGAAAATCTTCCCGAAGTAATGTCTGTAGCGGTCGTAGTAGTTCCTGTAGTACTGCGCGAGGTTGTTGTAGAAGCTGTAGAGGTTGGTCTTGGCAGAATTGTAGGTATTGCGGAGTACCCGCTTCCCGTAGTCGTAGGCTTTGCGGATGCTGTCGTAAGCGATGGTCAGTTTGGCACGGACCTTCTCCACCCCCTTCTTGGCGGGTACGTAGACGACATTGACCACACCCCGCACACACTGCCTCCACAGGTTGGCCAGCTTCTTCAGGGATGTGCGCAACACCTGGAAAGACAGCCAGCAAACAGGATCACAGCCACAGCCAGCGCTCTACAAGGGACGCACCTGCTTAGAAAGCAAAGATCCGGGAATGTTCTGGGTTTGGGTTTGGTCCCTGTTCATGCTCGAAGCTTTTCCTCCGTCCACAAGACTGAGATTAGACTCGTGGTCTGGATGCTAGTCTTTCGGACGAGATGATAAATGAAGGTTCCTTGTACAACACGCATTTAGCGCATGTAGAAGGACCCACTGCGACAAGGGAGTTGTATCTTGCAAAATTATGTAAAGATAGATAGATAGATAGATAGATAGATAGATAGATAGATAGATAGATAGATAGATAGATAGATAGATAGATACAAAGAAAGATAGATAGATAGATATACAGACAGACAGGCAGGCAGGCAGGCAGGCAGGCAGGCACACACACACACAAACACACACACACACAAACACACACACACACACACAAGCAAATTTATTGCTTACTCAATATACCATCTGAAAATCAAAATTCTGACTTTGGCTTTGACTTTGACTTTGACTTTCACACACACACACACACACACACACACACACACACACATACACACACACATATATACACACACACAAACACACACACACACACACACACCACTACCACCACCACCAATCACCATCACCAACCACCACCACCACCACCAACCTCCACCACCACCAACAACAACCACCACCATCACCACCAACAACAACAACCACCACCATCACCACCACCAACCACCACCAACCACCACCACCACCACCACCACCACCACCACCAACCACCACCAACAACCACCACCAACCACCCCCCACCCCCACACGGACGTACCTCCCGCGCTTGCTGCAGCGTGTTCCTGACGGTCTCCCTGCTGACGTTGAACACGTTGTGCACCGCCCTGTACACTGTCAAGGTCACCTTCTGGGGCTTGCCTCTGATGACCCCTGACCCCGACCCGGGGGGGTAGATCACCTCCACCCTCACCCCCTTCTTCTTCGTGGTGCCCAGCATGACGGAGATGGTGGGCTGCTGAGGGTGGAGGGAGGTGAGCGAGGCGCCCGCACTGTGAGTGACCGCCAACGCTGTGGAAGAGGGCGCCGCTCCCGGGGGCCTGGTCCTGGCTGGGGCTGGGGACTCCGCGGGGCTGGTGACTGGGCGTGGGGGTCTGCTGGGGGGAGGGGGGGTCCGAGGGGAGTCCTTCTCTGGCACAGCGCCCCGGTGAAGCCTCGCCGACACTGACAGGCGCGCGGGGACCGGCGACCACAGTGCAGACGGCGCCGTTCTGACAGGGGTTGTACTGCGTGCAGGGCCCCTGCCGCCTGCGGGGGGGGGGGTCTGGGGGCCGTGTTGTTGGAGAAGGGGGCGTCGAGGATGACGTGGACACTCAACGTTGCTGGCTTCTGGGCGTTGAGATGACGTGGACACTCTCTCGTGTGGTTTTGGGGCGTTGAGGATGACGTGGACACCTCAATCGTTGCTGGTTGCTGGGGCGTTGAGGATGACGTGGACACCTCATCTCGTTGCTGGTTTCTGGGGCGTTGAGGATGACGTGGACACCTCAATCGTTGCTGGCTTCTGGGGCGTTGAGGTTGTTTTTGATGACGCAGTGGTTAGGGGAGGAAACTGTGTCTGCTTTGTAGGGTTGGGCGTGGTTTCTGGGGCGACACTGCTCGTTGTTGTAGAATGGGAATCTGTCTGTGGGGTGCCGGGTTTGGAATCCGTGGACTTGTCCCAGACTGTCGTTGTGTCCACGCTGACAGAGGCGTGGTTGAATCCTCTCCTGTGCTGCTGGCTGAAGACGGTCCCTCCCAATCCGCGCTGGTGGTCGGCAAGGTGTCATAGAGCCACGTCAGCATGGACATGACGTCATCGCTGACTGACGTGGGCTGGGTGGGGGTGTCCATGTCACTGGGGGTCGTGGTCAGGCTCTGGGGTGCTGTGCTTTCCCCTGGACTGGTCACTTCTGATGGAGGTGTGACGTTGAGTCCTGCTGACGTTGTGGAACTGCTCTCCGGAGAGGCAGTTGTGGGGTGTGCTTCTGTCCCCGAGCTGCGTGTCTGTGGTGTATCGCTCTGCCTCAATCTATCCGTGTGGTCGGTTCTGTGACTTTGGCCGTGGTTCTGCTCGTCTTGTTCCGCTTCTTTTCCATTTCTATCCTCTCCCACTCTTTAGTCCTCTGGTCGTAAGGGATGGTTGGGGGAGCTGTAGGAACGGTAGCTGGCTTGGTGGAGGTCGTGAAGGAAGCGCTCTTCGTGTCGTTTTCTGTCGTGGCTGGAGAAAGACCTGTCGAGGTTTTCTTGGTCGCAACATTTACCCCCGAGCTCGGTGACAAACCGTGTGGAGAGGTTTCACTGGTTTGAGGACTGTCTGCAGACGTGAATGAACGGCTCGCTTCGGTTTGGTCTGAAAACTGAGGAGTGAGCGTGGAATAAACACCTGCCCTGGACGTTCGGACAGAAGTCACGCCTGTGACGTCAACTTCGGAATTGGTGGTAAGATTGATTTTCCGATTGTGGGCGATTTCAACCGTTTCGTTTCTTTTGAGGTCAACGGACTCGTTTTCGATCACAATGGCGTCTGTCACGGTTGGGAGTGTCAGAGGCGGAGCAGGGGTCTTTGTCACAACTTCCAATGTGTCCGTCTGCTTTCGATGATGACCATGCCCTCAGGAGCAGTGGTGCCAGAAGCCTGGGTCAGCAGAGAAGACTGCACAGGTGTAGTGTCAGCACTGCTGGTCAGCAGAGAAGACTGCACAGGTGTAGTGTCAGCACTGCTGGTCAGCAGAGAAGACTGCACAGGTGTAGTGTCAGCACTGCTGGTCAGCAGAGAAGACTGCCATACAGGGTGTAGTGTCAGCACTGCTGGTCAGCAGAGAAGACTGCACAGGTGTGGTGTCAGCACTGCCTGTATCCTGTGAAGGATGCTGGCTCTGAGCAGTGCTGATAGCATCTGTGTCTGCAGGCAGCGAGGAGGTCAAGGTCACGGGGTCAGTGGACTGCTCTGTGTCTGCAGGCAGCGTGGAGGTCAAGGTCACGGGGTCAGTGGACTGCTCTGTGTCTGCAGGCAGCGAGGAGGTCAAGGTCACGGGGTCAGTGGACTGCTCTGTGTCTGCAGGCAGCGAGGAGGTCAAGGTCACGGGGTCAGTGGACTGCTCTGTGTCTGCAGGCAGCGAGGAGGTCAAGGTCACGGGGTCAGTGGACTGCTCTGTGTCTGCAGGCAGCGTGGAGGTCAAGGTCACGGGTCAGTGGACTGCTCTGTGTCTGCAGGCAGCGAGGAGGTCAAGGTCACGGGGTCAGTGGACTGCTCTGTGTCTGCATCAGTCTGTGTCCCATTGCCTGTGGAAAGAGCTGGCCCTCTGTAGCTGAGGGTCCTCCGCCGTCTGCCTCTGTCCTTGTAGCTGCCGCATCCGTGTTCAGAGTCTGCTCCGACAATGTGGAAAGTGAGGCTGCACATGGATAGAAGAGAACGTGAAATAGTACATGAGAAATTAAAGAGAACATCAGCGGGGGGGGGGGGATCGCATTGTGTTTAGAGTGTGTACTCCTGATGTGATCGCCAGTGTTGGAGTTACCACTGAGTCGCCCGTCCAAGAGGATTGTTTTACCCTGGAAGTAACAATATACTGACCCCACTCCCCCAAAAGTCCCTCGGATAAGGATTTACAAAAAAAAAAACCGAGATCCCCGAGAGAACATCTTACGCACAGGTTAAATCCTGTTCTGTTGTTTTGAAGAGTAGGACATTGTGTGCCAGCAAGAACGGCTGAGATTTTTGTTTCAAAGAAAAGCACAAATATCACTTTTGTCGTGTTTAAGCATCATACACCAAGTCAGAATGCAGCTAGCATGATTATGGACAAAAAGGTCGCATACGTCAAAATGTTAGCATCAGTGAACCTCAGAGTTTTAGCCCAGGAATGAAAACAAAACAAAAAAGAAAATCCTACCGTGAACTACTTAGCAGCAGTTCCATTTTGCCTATATTCCATTCTAAGTACTGATAAAAATGTAGAAAGCCACTGTGTGATTGCTTAAGTGGAACGACAATAACATCATTATATTGAAAGTACTGTTCAGATATGGGTATCTCCAGATTTCCACTGTTCACTACATCACACAACAGCACAGGTATGCTTAGCATCTTCATATTAACAGAGGTTAAACTTTGCAGCGCGTTGCTACTGATGTTAATGCTAATTCATCTTCCCCCTCCTCCTCCTCCTCCTCCTCCTCCTCCTCCTCCTTCTTCTTCTTTCTTCTTCTTCTTTTCTTCTTCTTCTTCCTCCTCTCTTCTTCTTCTTCTTCTTCTTCTTCTTCTTCTTCTTCTTCTTCTTCTTCGTCTCCTCCTCCTTCCTGCTTCTTCTTCTCTCCTCCTCTTCTTTTTGTATTCTTCGTTTTCTTCGTATTCTTCTTCGTATTTTTCCTCTTCTTCACATTCTTCTTCTTCGCATTCTTCTTCTTTGCATTCTCTTTTGCATTCTTCTTTTTTGCATTCTCCTTCGCATTCTTTTCTTCTTCAACGTTTTTGTCTTATTCTTCTCCTCCTTCTTCTTTTAGTAGTACTTCTACTCTAAATAAATCAACTACTAATACTACTACTGCTTTTGCTTTTACTTATGATAAAGAAAACGACAATAATGATAACTGTGATTGTACAGAAGTCAAAACAAACAGCATTAAGAACAGCAGCAGTAGCAGCAAAAAAAAAACATAACCGTTGATAACAACAATATAAATAATAATATCACTGTTGTTGTTGATGTTGCTGTTTAGTTACTGCTGATGCTGATGCGCTGCTCTTGCTGATGCTTACTGCTTTAAGATCTAAACAATAATATAATTATTTCCCGGTCACGTTGCTGTGTTGCATCTCTTGTGCCTAGACTTTGCTGATTCTGCTGTTGATGTTACTGTAATGTGGTTGACTTTTTCATCTCCACTATAGATCATATTCATGGAAAAACCCTATAAACAGACCACAATCTTTAATCATTTCCCTCACCTTTTAAGAATAACATTGGATGACTGATTTTCTTGATGCAAACCAACACTGACTTTTTATGTTCTCTGTCCGGTTTATAGAATACACAGCAATCAAACCCACCAACCACCAATCAATCAAGCCAATCAGCCGAAGACTGACCCAACATAGAGAAAAGCACAGTCCACAGACTCACCTAGATCCGATGCGTTCATCACAGAGGGACTGGACAGACCAGCAGGCTGGGTCGTCATGTCAACCTCCGGGATGTCACTGGCCACAGATGACGAAAGTCCCCTGGTGACGTCATTAGGGTCGCAGGACTGTCATCATAACGCACAGATCCCGAAACACTTACGTCTGCTGTGACGTTCTCATTTATCGTTACGTCACTCTTGCCAGACATTGTGGTGACGTCATCCCTCTCAGAGGAGACACTGGCGGCTGTCCACAGAGGACTGAGGGTGTGGTTGCTGTCTGCTGACGCCACAGAGGGCGTGGTGAAGTCCCCGCTCAGGTCTGGGCTGTGGTCAGGAGTCAGGCTGGGCACAGTGACAGCCTCAGAGACGTTGGGGTGTGCAGTCATGGTGCCGTTCCCTGATAGGGGTGTTGGATCACCTCCAGCACTTGTGTTTTCACCGTCTGCAGCTGGCGTGGTGGAGAGAATGTTCACCGGTGGTTTCATTCGCACACCTTCCTTTCAGTCCTGACTGTTTCGTTGGAGGACAGAGTGGAGGACAAAAACTTCACTCTGCCTGAAACACTCTCCATTGTACTGCTTGTGCCTGTGAAACGTTTTCTGAACTGCTTGTCTCCCTTGCAGCGCCTGTCGTGTTCTCTGTACTGACTGTCTGGTTGACATGAAGATCTTCAAAATCATCGGCTGTGGTGACGTCACCAGTGTCAGGCTTCGCGTGGAATGGCCAGCTGTGGACAGATCATCAGCTGCTGTCTGATTGCTCTCCCCTGACGAAACTGACTGGGGGGTGAAGTCCCCTCTTTCTGTTTCCAGGCGTTCTTCAGAGACTCTGGAAGGCTGAGTTGTGAAATTGTGATGATCTGGGACTAGAGTGTCTCCACTGGACGTGTCGTTCTGTCAGGGGCTCCTGTGACAGCAGAGGGGAAAAAAAGTCCCAGAGGCTGTCTCCAGATCGCTGGATGCGTTGAAGAACGTTGACTGGTGAGAGGTGAAATGTTCCCAGCTGCAGTTGTCTCCTTCCTGCTTTCTGTGGTGGAGTTCCCACTGATGGTTCCATTCCCGGCAGTCTCCTCTCCCGCTGTCAGTGCCGTGGTGCCTGGCATGTCACCAGTGACTGGGGAGGCCTCGGTTGTTCCGGATCCAGAGGAGACAGGTGAGCGGTCACTGGTGTCGTTCAGAGCATCTTCACCTGAAGATGGCTGTGTCAGTGCTTGTGTGGTGAAGTCTTCATGGCTGTGTGGTTCCTTTCAGGCCCCTCCGTGTCCTCAGATGGCGTGACTGCATCCCCGCTTTCTGTTTCTGCAGAAGGGAAGACTCCCTCAGTGGCTGTGGGGTCAGCGCTGAGTGTTGCACTGTCATCCCCTACCTCCGCGGTCCCGGTGCTGAAGACAGTGCTGGTGTTTCCCCGGCTCTCCACAGGCTGAGAGGTCGCGTTCTCCTGTCCCGTTACCAGAGTGTCTGCACCAGCTGTGACATTGTCCCCAGAGACGGCGGGGCTGGCAGGAGGAACGCTGGTTTCTGGCGTGCTATACCCTGCTGGTGTGAAATCTGTGCCGGTGTGATCTGAAAGGTTTGCAGCCACAGTTGTGTCCTGTGTGCTTTCTGGGCTGATGTCTGTATCGTTCAAAGAACCGGTGACTCCAGTGTCGTTCAGTCCAGTGGCAGAACCAATGGTTGACAGAGATTCTATTTCTGGTGATGTGTCTGTGTTTCCAGAACCTGTTGCAGTGGGCATGGAACTGCTGGGATGGTCTGTGGTGTTGACTGCAGCTGTCTGTGGTGTGGTGACAGCAGTGATGTCTGCATCTGTGGTCTGATTGACTTCACCTCCCTGCCTATCACCAGTCACTGTGGGTCCCACCACTGCTGTCTGTCTGTGCAGGAGACACCCCAGCCGTGGTCAGCTCACTGCCGGGGGACTGACTTTCCCTGCCTGCCGTCACTGACAGTGTGCTGGTTTCTCCGCTAGTGTCTGTCCCCTCCCCTGATTGGGTCACACCAGGAGGCTGGGAGGTCCATGAAGTCATGTTCTCACCGCCTGGGTCAGTGCTCCCGCTGTTCTCACTGGTCGTCACGTCATCACTGGTCACACTCTGGGGGCTCGGCCTGGTATGGGGGGAGGCAGCATCTGTTCCGTTCACACTGTGGGGTAGTGATGGAGGGAAGGAATCCTCTGCAGCAGTAACTGGAGCATCTGTTCCGTTCACACTGTGGGGTAGTGATGGAGGGAAGGAATCCTCTGCAGCAGTAACTGGAGCATCTGTTCCGTTCACATTGTCGGGTAGCGATGGAGGGAAGGAATCCTCTGCAGCAGTGGTTGCAGCGCCCTGTATGGCAGTTATGTTCTCCGCGCCATCTGTGGTGAAGGCTACGTCAGTTGTCTCATTCAAGGTGTCTGCACGAGCAGTTGCATTCACTGTAGCCACAGTTCCGTCTTCAGTGGTCGTCTCATTCACAGTGCTCCTACTGGCAGCTTCACTGACGCCAACTGTACTGCTCTCACCGCCTGGTGTGCTGCTGCCTTCGCTGCCTGTATGTGCGGTCAGGTCACTGCTGAATGGAGGACTGCTGCTCCCTGGTGTGGTGAGGTCTCCACTTGTTCCAGTGCTGTCCCCAGAAGAGGTGGTCAGATGGCTTCCCGAAACACTGGGTTGTATGGTAATGTTGCTGGATCCATCCTCAGTGACAGCGGTGGTCCAGGCAGAAGTTCCGTTCATTTCTGCCGGTGATGGGGACGTGGGCTTGGAGTCGTTGAACAGCGAGAGTGTGCCAGGAGACGCTGTTGAAGAAGAGGAGGAATCATCACTGGTGAAGCGTGACGCTGTGACGGAGGCAGTTGTGTTGTTCCCACTGTCTACAGTCATGTCACCGCCAGTGGTCTCGTTCCTCATCTCTTCAGAAGTGCTTTCGTTGGCTCTGCTGACAGCGGGGGCAGTGGAGAGAGAATCCGTATCCAGCAATGTCGCGGAATCACCTGACGTGGCTTCCGTGGTGGGGTCTCTGCTGTAGCCAGCAGCCACGCTCGTGGCTTGTGTCGTGACGCCATCACTGCTGGTCTGCGTTACAGCAGACTGATCCAGGCCACTGGACGGCATAGTTACGTCAGCACTTTCTGTTTCCTGAGAGACGGGGGTTGAATCTGCGGTGGCTGGTTGAGTGCTCTCTCCTGACGTCGCTGGTTCTATGGTGACGTCACTTGTTTCATTGATGTTTGCAGTGACAGACTGAGTGCTCTCTCCTGACGTCGCTGGTTCTATGGTGACGTCACTTGTTTCATTGATGTTTGCAGTGACAGACTGAGTGCTCTCCCCTGACGGCACTGGTTCTGTAGTGAACTGACTTGTGTCGTTGATGTCCAGATAGACTGTGGAGGGCGTTGTTGGGAGCACAGAGGACTCGGCTGTCCCATTTCCTGTCACTATGCTATCTTCACTGGTTGCCCCACTTCCAGTAGTTGTGCTATCTTCACTGATTGTCCTATCTCCAGTAGTTGTGCTACCTTTGGCTGTCCCTTCATCTCCAATACTGGACAGACTGGTGGGAGAAACATCAGATTCTGAAGAACTCTGCCAATCACCCAAGGATGCCGGAGTGGTCATAGTGAAATCAGGTGAGTCTGAAGTGTTGGAGGCAGGTGTGAGCTCTTCTATGCTGACAGATTCGCTGGAGGTCTCGTTCATCGAATCCCCGGTAGTTCCATCCATCCCTGTGACAGCGAGGGATGTGGGGTGTGAGACAGTTTTTTGGTGACATCGTGACATTACTTTGCTGAGTGGAAACAGCTCCGCTACTGCTACTGTCATCAGAAGTGTTGGCAGTAACCGTGGTGTCCAGTGGTCCTTGTGACGTCATCTCCCTAGCTGTTGTTCTGTTTGCCTCGTCTTCATCAGACAGAGACGTGGTGTTGACGTCCTTCCTCCCTGTTGCCATGGAGGAAGGGCTGGTGGCTGTCATGGTGACGTCAGTATCTGAAGCAGACTCAGCATCAGCAGACAATGTGGCAGTGACAGAACTGCTGTCAGTGACATTCGCGGAATCAGCAAGGGGAGTTGTCTTTTCCACGACTTTGTCCGTAGCCTGACTGCTGCCTGTCTGATTGAAAACGTCTCCAAAGGTCGTTCCATTTTTCTCCACGGTGTCTGGAGACATTGGTGTCTGCATATCCCTGTGTGTTGTTGCAGCGTCTGTGGCGATGCTGGTGTTCTCTGCAGGCGATGTCTGTGGCATCTCTGAAGAGTTCAGAGGAGCCGTTGTGTTGTCTGTGCCGTCTAGGGTTGTATCACTACTGGATGTGACATTCACGGCGTCATCACTGGTACTGTGCTCCGTCACCACTGTGCTCATGTCTTTGCTCGTTGTCGTATTGCTAGCATCTTCAGCTGTGGCAGTTGTATTGGTTTCAGCTGGGGCGGGTGGTGTGGACATGGATTCTGGTGATTCTGACACGGGCTCTGAACTGGTTGTGTTCACTGTTTCGTTGCTTGTGGAGCCTGCGAAATCCACAGATGTCATTTCCTCCCAGGCTTCTGTAGTGAAGTCTTTAGCAGTGGTCTGATTCATCGTCTGCTCCTCTGTGTCACCTGAAGGTGTGGAGGCGTCACCACTGTCAGTTGTCACAGATGACGTAACACCAGCAGTGGTGATGTCACTGCTATAGGGATGACCGCTGACTTCGGGTGACACTGACAGCGTTGCTAAGTCTCTGCTGGTGTCAGAGCTATCAAACGTGACACTGAAGGGGTGGATGGTTGCATTGATGGCTTGTTCAGTCATGTTTTCACTTTCAGGGGTTACAGTGAAGGGGTGGATGGTTGCATTGATGGCTTGTTCAGTCATGTTTTCACTTTCAGGGGTTACAGTGAAGGGGTGGATGGTTGCATTGATGGCTTGTTCAGTCATGTTTTCACTTTCAGGGGTTACAGTGAAGGGGTGTATGGTTGCATTGATGGCTTGTTCAGTCATGTTTTCACTTTCAGGGGTTACAGTGAAGGGGTGGATGGTTGCATTGATGGCTTGTTCAGTCATGTTTGCACTTTCAGGGTTACAGTGAAGGGGTGTATGGTTGCATTGATGGCTTGTTCGGTCATGTTTTCACTTTCAGGGTTACAGTGAAGGGGTGTATGGTTGCATTGATGGCTTGTTCAGTCATGTTTGCACTTTCTGGTTGGCTGCTGGCTGTTTCTCTCAGCTCATCAGTGGCTGGACTTGTGGAAAGTAAACCACTTTCTGGTTGAGTCTCTTCTTCCACTGAAGTTAGCTCAGTGGTAATCTGGTAATCAACATCTTGTGAACTGTTCACGATGGCGTCGGTGCTGACATTGCCTTCTGTGGTCAAACTCTCCCTGTCTGTCACATTCCGGAGATCTTTTCTTGTAGTTTCACTCAGGTCGGCTGTAGGTGAGAGTGTAGACATGAAATCAGTTTCTAAATCAGTTCTCAAGAGATCTTTAAAGACTGTGTTGAAGAGACTGTATCATCACTGCTGGGATAGTCTGATGTGTTTGCTGAAGTTTTTCCTCCATCTGCTTCTGTGGTGACAGTCTGATTAAAGCCAGCTTCCTCCAGGTCACCAGACGTTGTGTTCAGGTCAACGCCCCCTGTTTGCAGAGAAGGAGCAGCAGCGGCAGTAGAGGTCAGGCTGTCAGCATCCAGTGCCCTCTCTGTGGAGACTGTTGGGATGCTCCAGGTGCTGGCAGTGAGGTCTGACATGCTGGCAGCAGCAGTGACGTTGTCCACACCCTCTGTAGTGTTCAGGCCACTTGCTGTCTCCTCTAGCACTTCAGCACCGGTAGTTTCGTTCACTCTGGACGCAGCTGGTGAAGTAGGGAGGGGCTCAGTCTCTGGAGATGATGTTTCCAGAGACGCAGCTGGTGCCGCTGTCCCATTGCCGGTATCCTGCATTACGGCAGAGGTAGCTCCTGGGCTGGTCTCCCCACTGGAGGTCTGGCTTGCTTCTTCCTGGGCATCAGTCATTGTGCTTGTATCAGCACTGTCACTGTTCGTGGACGGAAGTTCAGCAGTAGAGGTCATGTTGTCAGTGTCTGGAGAAATGTCCAGAGCTGTTGTTGGTGAAGTGAGCATACTGCCAGTGTAGGCTGAAGCGGTGACAGGAGCGGTGATGTTGGCTGTAGCTTCCACACTGACGTCTGTGCTAGTTGTGTCGTTTCGATCGTGTTCAGTGGTAGTTGGGTTCGTTGTGAACGGGGTGTACATGGCATCAGTGCTGGTGTCATCTGAAGTGTTTGCAGCAGCTGCTGTTGTGCTGTCACTGGATGCTGCAGTAGTGATGTCACTGGATGCTGCGGTAGTGATGTCACTGGATGCTGCGGTAGTGATGTCACTGGATGCTGCTGTAGTCATGTCACTGGATGCTGCTGTAGTCATGTCACTGGATGCTGCGGTAGTGATGTCACTGGATGCTGCGGTAGTGATGTCACTGAATGCTGCTGTAGTCATGTCACTGGATGCTGCTGTAGTGATGTCACTGGATGCTGCGGTAGTGATGTCAGGGTCTTCACTCGCTGTCTGGTCCACGTCAGTCAGCCCTGTGTCAGCAGAGGTCGTCACTTCACCACTGGGTGTTTCTACAGATGTGACACTGTCTGGAGTTGTCGTGTCACTGCTGAAGGGCTGACCACTGTCTGCTGGTGTCCATGGCTGGGTGCTCACGTCTCCAGTGCTGGTGTCGTTGGTGTCCTGAGAGGCTGTTACAGTTTGAGCCTGTGTTCCTGTGGCTGTAGACTGTGGGGTCAGGTTTTCAGGGTCTGCATCAGTCACTGCGGTATGACTTGCGGCCGTGTTTCCCTCTTCAGTAACAACTGAACTTGTGAACAGACTGGTATTTGCTGCTGTCTGCGTTTCTCCAGATGACGTCATAGTGACGTCATAGTCGGTGGAATCTGAAGTATTCCCAGCTACAGTGACGTCACCTGCCTGTTCCGTGGTAGCGTTGCCAGTGGCTGTCTCATTCAGCGCAAGGACAGGGGTGGAATCCCTCTCACTCGTGGCTGGGGGTGTGGAGGGGAAACCAGAAGCTGACGATTCTGACGAGAGTGAGGTGACTGCATCCACAGTGGTATCGTCTGACGTGTTGACAGCAGCTGGTGTGCTGCGAACAGCTTCTGTAGTGCTATCACCACTGGATGTGTGGTTCATTTCAGCTTCCTCAGTATCAAGCGAAGATGGAGTCACATCACTGCTCTCTGTTCCCTGAGAGGGTAGCCCAGACACAGAGGAATGGCTGAAGTCTCCACTGGTTGTTTCGTTGCTGTACACATCTGTCGTTTGGAGATCCGCAGAGTCTGTGTCGTTATCGGGACGTGAAGTTTCACTGTGTCACTGCTGCATAGTCAGGAAAGCCGCAGAGTCGGTGTCTGTTTATCAGGCGACGTGGAAGGTTTCACTGTGTCACTGCTGGCATAGTCTGGAGAAGCCGCAGAGTCTGGTGTCTCCTGTCCGGCAGCTGAGGTGACGGCTTCACTGGCAGCGGTCTGGTTTTCAGGAGTGTTCTCCACAGCAGCAGCAGTGGTCACCTCAGCACTCTGCGGCTCTGTCATGGAGACAGCTGAGGTCAGGATGTCTGGCGTTGTTCCTGCTTCTGCTGACACAGTCACAGCGGTCATCTCACCGCTTGCAGAAACAGTTTTCTCATCCACGCTTTCCGTCGTGGCATCTCCAGAAGTCGTTTCGTTGATGGCAGACTCTGTGCTGCTTTCCTCTGGTGTGGGGGGTGAGGAGACATACTCCGCTTCTACTGCTGTACTTACCTCCCCTGGTGAAACAGGGGGAGTCACGTCACTGGCAGTGTCATCAGAAATGCTTACGTCAGTTGGCGTCTGCTTTGCTCCGCCTTCCTCTGTGTAAGCAGAGGCTGTGGTCATGTCGTCAGTGCCTTTCTCCACAGAAACTGTCTCAACAGTGGTCCTGTGTTGACTGGTGGACGGCTGACTGCTGTCTCCTGCTGCTGCTGAGGGCCTGTCAGACTGTGTGGAGGCTGCGCCGGTCACGGTCACTGAGGCCTCTGCAGAATCAGGAGACTGCGTCCTGACAGACGGTGTGGTGACGTCATCAGTCTCTGTCATGACGGCGGTGTGGTGACGTCATCAGTCTCTGTCGTGACGGAGGGTGTGGTGACGTTCTCAGTCTCTCCTCCCTTGCCAGAGTAGTGTGGGGCAGGTGTTGACAGCGGGAGCCAGTCCAGCCCTCAGCACAGACACAGCGAGCCTGGCTGCCCTCTGCTGCACACGTGCCTCCATTCCCACAGGGGTTCGGATCACAGGGGTCCGGCACAGGGGCTGGTGTCGTGGTTCCTGGGGGCTTGTCAGGGCCAAAAGTCCTGACGTAGGTTCTGGCTGTGGTAGAGACGGCGTCCACAGGCCTGTCTGCCAGTTCGCACATCTTACCTGTTAAAACAAACTGTCGACTGTCTTTATTGTTCAACTACTAGGTGATTATTCACAAATGTTACCTGTAAAAACAAACTGTCGACTGTCTTTATCTGTTCAACTACTAGGTGATTATTCACAAATGTTACTGTAAAACAAACTGTCGACTGTCTTTATCTTCAACTACTAGTGATTATCACAATGTTACCTGTAAAACAAAACTGTCAACTGTCTCTACCTGTTAAATGCAGTTTGTGTTTGTGCGCACATTTTACCTGTAAAAACAAACTGTCAACAGTCTTTATCTGTTAAATGCATTTTGTGATTGTTCACACATGTTACCTGTAAAAACAAACTGCCAACTGTCTTTATCTGTTAAATGTAGCTGGTGCTTGCGAGATCCATGTTTAACACAGGGATCGGTTTTAACGGGATAAAGGCAACAGAAAAGTGACTGGAAATAAGAGCTTGAAAATGCCCAGGATAAAAAGGACAATGAAACATTGTAGCAATTCTCATTGACTGAACAAAGCAGAAAAGCTGTGAATTTTCTCAATGTATGTAAATAGCATACAGAAACATTTTATAGTGAGAGAAATCTGCCACGATCAAAAGTACTTCACAGTGCAAGATTAAATGCTTTGTTGATTTTATTTCGTGGCCTGAATCAAGGATAGTCATATCGACTGGTTTTTAAACCATACCGACTTTATGTTAATTTTAAAGATCAAAAACATTTTTGATAGATTTCATCTGAAACATATTTAACATTGTCAAAATAATATTAATCTCGAACTCTTGCCAAAACAAATCAAATGACTGACATATTTTGGCATCCATTCTTTGCAGAGGTGGCTCTGATTCTAATGATTCCAAGTCATGAGTCACAGGTCGAAAATTCAGGGACACCTGGTGCATTAGGAGTGTTGGGGGTTAGGACCAGCCAGGTCACTGTGTGTGCAGACTTGCTATGACCTTAATGCCTTTAGGACATGATATGTATATAGGTCAGCTACAAGCATTAATGACCAAACAGTATGTCTCAGCTTTGGGTTGCTCGTGAAACACCAACATAACCTGAGACATTTGATGCTGGACATGTGCATGGGTTATACATTTTTCAAACATCTGATGTGTAGATTTCTGAGCAAAGCCTGAAATATCAAAATGCGTATGAAATGATCAGCAAGTAGCAACACCTCCTAACAAATAAACATGACGGCCCTTCTCCACTCTCCCTCCCACCCTCGAAAAAAAAAACCGAAAACAAAGAGCTAAAAAATGAATAAAGAGAGAAAATAATTAAAATATCTAAAATTCAAAACGAAAACAAACAAAACAACAAGCAAAAAACCCAAACTGCTCCCTCCAAAAACTGCAGAACAACACTAAAAGGTAAGGTCAAGGTGTCCCATAACCTATGTGGTCGTAGGGGAGCGAGGTATCAGAGTCCTCAGTTTCTCTAGGGGCCAGCATATTGAGGGCGGCGCCCATCTCCTCTCCCTCGCTGCTTTAACTTCCCTGACCCTAAAGAGGGCAGGTACTCATTGACAGCTGGGTGGACTGGGGAACTGTGCAGATACCAAGGTGTGCAAACGGTCACCCATCCACTTGGTAACCACGCTCGATGCTGCTTAATCTTAGCTGGGGGAAAGCGAGTGCTCTGACCACTGAGCTATCCCGTCGCCGACACTACTGACCGGAAAAGGAGGGAGGGCAGAGACAGGTGAAATCGTTGACGGCGTCCATGCAGGTTCCCCCATGGCGACAGGGGCTGGAGCTGCACTCGTCCACGTTGATCTCACAGAACTGCCCATCGTAGCCCTCAGCACACAGGCACCGGAACCCCGAACCCTGCCCATGGCAAAACCCATCGTTCACACAGGGGTCAGGGTCACAAGGGTCACTGGCCTCTGGCGGTGCTGTGGAGGCCACGTCCACGGCTGCGCTGTCTGGGTCTGACGCGGCGCAGTCAGGGCCGGAGAATCCCTGAGGCACAGGCAGGTGAACTCCTCCCCGCTCTCCGGCACACAGGTCCCGCCATTCTGACAGGGAGCAGAGGCACAGGGCTCCACAATGTCCTCCTCCGAAACCTCACACTTAGGGCCGGAGAAAAAATCCGTGCACACACACCGGTAGCCATCCCCCTCAGCCCGGCACGTGCCCCCGTTCCAGCAAGGACTGGAGTCACAGGGGTCTGGCAAGACAGAGGCCGTCTGGGGGGAAGGTGAGGAGGGCTGAGCTGTGGTGGAGACCGTTGACTCTGAAGGGAGGATGACTGGGATGACGACGCTGGTGGTGTCTCTAAAGGGGAGGATGACTGCAATGACGACGCTGGTGTTTCACACACAGGTCCGGAGAAGTTATCCGGGCAGCTACAGCCCAGACGTCCTGTGCTCGAGTCCGGAATGCACGTTCCGCCATTTTGACACGGGTTTGATGTTTCACAGGAGCTGGGCTCGTCTAGCTCACAGTCCTTCCCTGAGAAACCAAAAAGAAAGTAGCTGAAGAAAAAGTGAAGTCATTCCTCAAGGTAGCTTCTGCACATGTGTTCCACTGCTTCAACACAGTTCGTCATCGCTTACCCACCCACACCCACTTTCCCCCCTCAAACACACACACGTGCCTGCCACACTCCCCCACCCACCCACCCACCCACCACACCACCACACACACACACACACACACACACACACACACCACACACGCCCAATTCCACCCATGCAAAACCCCTATCCTTTCCAAACCATAGCCCCCACCCATCCCTCTCAAAAAGCAAACACATCAACACTCCCCCTCACCAGAAAACTCAGCAGCACTGAGACGCCTTCTCTCCCTCCCCCACCCCTAACCATCAACACCACCTCATTCCACCTACCCCCCCCCCCTTTTTTTCCCCTCCTCTTCATCCCTAATTTCCCTACCAGATAATTCTCCAGTAAACCAGAGAGAGACACCCTCTCCTCCTCTCACCCCCTCCCCTCCTGATCCACCACCACAACCCCACGCCAACACCAACACCCCGTCCCACCAAAAAGAAAAAAACAAAGAAAAAAACAAACAAACAAAAACTGCCTCTCACCCGAAAATACTTCAGTAGAGCACAGAGACATAATCTCCCCCCCCCCTCTCCTCCTCCCCGACCCACCAACACCACCACCCCATCCCACCAAAAAAACCCACAAAAATTAAAAAAAAAAAACAAACTCCAAACTGCCTCTCACCGGAAAACCCAGCAGCGCACAAACATAGGTACCCGTCCTGGCTGTCCACACAGGTGCCCCCGTGCCGGCAGGGGTGGGCCTGACACTGGCTCTCCCTCACCTGGCACCACTCCCCCCCAAAGCCGTCCCGGCACACACACAGGGGCTCCTCTCCCGCCTCGAAGCACTTGCCCCCGTTCTGACAGGGCTGCGACAGGCAGGGGTTGGGGCTCTGGCACAGCGGGCCTGAGAACTCCAGGGGGCACTCACAGGTGAAGGAGGCGTGCAGGAGGTTGGGCAGGCAGGTGCCCCCGTTATGGCAGGGGTTCCTGGTCAGGCAGCGGTCTGTCAGCAGCTCGCAGCGAAAACCTGTGGAGGAGACAGGCTGGGGACCTGGCAATTGGTTCATTTATTTATCTATTGTTAATTCATTTATTTATTTGTTGTTTATTTATGTGTTCTTTTATATCGAGGATAATGGAATAAGCATCCATATGCTTATTTTTACATCCAGTCCTGTGTGTATGCAGTTTTGTAATAGTCTTCTGTTCCCACTGGCACACAATGGCTTACTCTTACGAAAAGCGGAACAGGATTTAACGTGTGCGCAAGATGTTCCGCGTGCGTTCACACACGGGGCCTCGGTTTACAGTCTCATCCAAAAGACTTTTGGGGGGAGTGGAGTCAGCACTGCTGTTAACTACAGAGGAAAAATCCCCTCAACCGGGAATTGAACCCGGGTCGTCAAATTGTGAGCGCAATGCTTGACCACTAGGTTGTGTGGTGTGGTGTGGCGTGGTGTGGTGTGGGTGTGTGTGTGTGTGTGTGTGTGTGTGTGTGTGTGTGTGTGTGTGGTGCGTGGGTGTATGTGTTTGTGTTTATGTGTGTGTGTGTGTGTGTATTTGTGTGTGTGTGTGTGTGTGTTTGTGTGTGTGTGTGTGTGTATGTGTGAGTTGTGTTTATGTGTGTGTGAGTGTTTGCGCGCTACACAGCATCAATATTCTATTCTCTTATGCTTGACATCTGGATGCTGTGTTTTGTTACACACATCGTGGCTGGACAGTGGCTCTATCTTTTTCTTCCTCTAGGTTTCTTTTGTTAACGTGGGTTTCGAATACATTCCACAAAACAGATCACAGTGACAGCTCATACTTTTGCCATGGGTTCTTTTACGTGAGCAAGTCTTACCTTCCGCGCCTTCAGGGCAGACGCAGCGAAAGCCTGCCACGTCATCCACGCACTGCCCGCCATTCTCACAGGGCTGGGAGGCGCAGGTCTCCCTCACGAACTGGCATACCTCACCTGTGCACAGCCACACACACACACACACACACACACACACACACACACACACACACACTCGCACGCACGCACGCACGCACACACACGCACACACGCATGCACGCACACCAATCCAATCCAATGACGTTGCTTATAGCCCCGCCGACCACATAGGCCATATCAGGGCTATCACCTGATCACATTTTAAAACTCGTATTAAAAGTGTGCGACTATGTACAGTTTAAAACGAGGTATAAAACCAACTCAACTGTCCTTGCTTGTATCAACGACGCACGCACACACGCATGCCCGCGCGCATAAATACATACACACGCACGCACGCATGCCCGCGCGCATACACAACACGCACACACATACACATACACACACATAATGTTATACATATGAATATAATTATGTATATAAATATTATATATACCCGATAATAGAAAATATATATACGAAAAATGCAATCTACACACACACACAACACACACACACACACACACACACACACACACACACACACCACACACACACACATACGCACGAGAGGGAGAGAGAGAGTGAGAGAGAGAGAGAGACAGAGACAGAGAGAGAGAGACAGAGAGAGAGACAGAAGGACGAGAGAGAGAGAGAGAGAGAGAGAGAGAGAGAGAGAGAGAGAGAGAGATGGGGAAAGAGGAAAGGTCACAGAAGGCAGACGCACAGACAAAATAACAAGCTAACAAACTGACAGACTTGACAGACAGTCAAACAGACAGACAGTCAAACAGACAGACAGTCAAACAGTCAAACAGACACCCAGACAGACAGACATACATACATACAGACAGACGCCCAGACATATATACATACATACATACATACATACATACATACATACATACATACATACATACACACAGACACACAGACACACAGACACACAGACACACAGACACACAGACAGACACACAGACACACAGACAGACACACAGACAGACAGACACTAAGACAGACAGTCAAGCAGACAGACAGACAGACAGTCAGACAGTCAGAAGAGTCAGACAGACAGACAGACAGACAGACAGACAGACAGACAGACACAAACGGACGGACGGACGGACAGACAAGCAGACTAACCAGTGGCGATAGAAGGACAGAGACAGAGAAACCCAGACACTGATCCTGACAAATGCCTCCGTTGTGACACGGTGACTGACACTCGTCACTGTCACTGCCTCAGCTTTCCCTGCCTACATCGTTATGACGACATGTCACGATGATGACGAAGAGGAGGATAAGGAAGAAGAGATGAAGGAAAGTTCAGAAATAAAAGAACTCGACATAGCCCTCAGAAAACCTGCATACACACAGGGACTGGAAGTAAAAAAAAAAAAAAAAAAGCACACGAGCGCCTATTCCATTATCCCCGAAATAAAAGAATGAAACAATATCAATAATAAAACTCACGCACGTACACAGACGGACAAACAGACGGACGGACATGCAGACTGACCAGTGAAGTCAGGCGGGCAGAGGCAGCGGAACTGCCCCGGCATGTCTTCACACACCCCGCCATTCTGACAGGGACTACTGCTGCACTCGCCCACTTCGTCCTCACACCGCTTGCCTGCCAGCAAAACACAATGCACCCTCAGCATCTTCCTGACAGTGCTGGTGAACTCATAACGTATGCGTCATTGTTGAGGAGCGAGGTGTCAGAGACCTCAGCCTCTCAAGGGCCAGCATAGTCAGGGTGTGCCCATCTCCTCTCCCTCGCTGCTTTACTTTCCCTGACCCTACCCATCTCCCCAGACCCTGTACATCCCCTTACCTACCCCCGCCCCAACTACCCCCCTAAGCCCCCCTTCCCCCTACCTGCCTCCCCCTAGTCCCCGCTTAGAATCGGAATGACTACCGGAACAAAATAATTTCTTTCAGGTAGGTAGATTTGATTTCCTTCCAAAGGAAATGAAACGAGAGAGAGTACAATGTCAGGCCTAGCACATCTGTCTTGTAGTTCTGTGTGTGACGTACCTGTGAAGCCAGGGCACAGGTACAGCTTTGTGTGTCACTGACCTATGAAGTCAGGGGCACAGGTACAGGTGTGTGTGTGACTGACCTGTGAAGCCAGGTGTGTGTGTGACTGACCTGTGAAGCCAGGTGTGTGCGTGTGACTGACTGTGAAGCCAAGGGCACGGGTACTGGTGTGTGTGTGTGTGTGTGTGTGACTGACCTGTGAAGCCAGGTATGTGTGTGACTGACCTCGAAAGCCGGGTGCACATGTACAGCTTTGCTTTGTGTATGTGACTGACCTTTGAAGCCAGCCAGGTGCACAGGTACAACTTTGTGTATAACTGGCCTGTGAAGCCAGGTGTGTGTGACTGACCTGTGAAGCCAGGTGCATGTGTATAACTGACCTGTGAAGCCAGGTGTGTGTGTATAACTGACCTGTGAAGCCAGGTGTGTGTGTATAACTGACCTGTGAATCCAGGTGTATGTGTATAACTGACCTGTGAAGCCAGGTGTATGTGTATAACTGACCTGTGAAGCCAAGTGTGTGTGTGTAACTGACCTGTGAAGCCAGGTGCATGTGTATAACTGACCTGTGAAGCCAGGTGTATGGTATACTGACTTAAGAAGCCAGGTGTGTGTGTGTATAACTGACCTGTGAAGCCAGGTGTATGTGTATAACTGACCTGTGAAGCCAGGTGTGTGTGTGACTGACCTGTGAAGCCAGGTGTCTGTGTATAACTGACCTGTGAAGCCAGGTGTATGTGTATAACTGACCTGTGAAGCCAGGTGTATGTGTATAACTGACCTGTGAAGCCAGGTGTATGTGTATAACTGACCTGTGAAGCCAGGTGTATGTGTATAACTGACCTGTGAAGCCAGTTGTCTGTGTATAACTGACCTGTGAAGCCAGATGTATGTGTATAACTGACCTGTGAAGCCAGGGTCACAGGTGCAGCGGAAGTCCCCCAGAGGCAGGTCCTGACAGGCCTGGGAGTGGAGGCAGGGAGAGCTGCTGCAGCCACTCTGCTGACCCACCTCCTCACACTGCAGCCCCGTCCAGCCCAGCGGGCATGCGCACACGGCAGTTCCGCCTCGTTCATAGCACGTGCCCTAAAAATTGCGATTAAGAATAAACACACGAACGTTATGAGAAAAACCCCTACTTGAAATAAAATATCGTTTTTACGTATTCCGTACAACTGAAAGCAGATTATCTTGATGTTTAAAACAGTTAGACATCTCCAAGGTGGCATTCCGGCTAAGTGAATGTTGGACAAACCACCATACGCCAAATCTCCCAGTGACGAATCTCGGGGCTCTCACCGAGAAACGGAAAGAAAAAGAAACGTCAGACACAGGATCTAAAGAAACCTGGTTTAACCTGGTACTTCATGTTTGGATGGGCGAGGGGGGCGGAAGCAGAATTGTGATAAAAACCCATTCGTCTTTCCGTCCACGAGAGATGATTGCAGCTGACTGGGTGACGTGACGGGAAAATGATGTTCAGCAAGCACGAAAAGCCTCCATGTAAGAGGATTGGTTTATCTATGCAAGAGTGAAGCCTCCATGCAGTGCATTCCTTGCTCCCTGTAGCGGAGCCTGTGCAGACTGTCTCACTGACCTACTGCAATGCCTCAGGAAGCTGAAGGCAAAGGGGACTACAACTGCTGTGAAAAAAGGATTTTTAAAGGCGACAACTTTTGCTGTTGCAGTTCCTGATTTCATGTGGATCTTTGATGCCTCCGGGTATCTCTACCTTTGATTTCATTCCAAACGAAAGGAAACATGAGGAGAGAATAGACAGAGAGAGAAAGAGAGACATAGACAGGCAGACAGAGACGGACATACAGAGATAGGCAGACAGACAGAGACAAACAGACAGACAGAGACAGACAGACAGACAGAGACAGACAGACAGACAGGCAGAGAAAGGGGGAGACAAACAGACAGACAAGAATTCAAAATAGACGTACAAGCATTCTCTTTCAAGAACAAAACAGTAAATATTAGGAGGGGGGGGGGAATAAACGCCTACCCCGTTTTTACAAAAGCCGGGGAGGCAGTCCAGGAGGGGGGTGTCACACAGGTGGCCGGTCCAGCCCTGGGTGCAGGCACAGGCGAAGCTGTCCCGCAGATCCAGACAGGTGCCGCCATGCTGACAGGGGTGGCTGGCACACTCGTTGATCTCCGCGTTACACACCACCCCTGCAGGCACAATCACCAGGACAATCATTGCACACCACCTCTGCAGGTAGAAACACATCATGACAATCATTGCACACCACATGACAATCATTGCACACCACCCCTGCAGGCACAATCACCAGGACAATCATTGCACACCACATGACAATCATTGCACACCACATGACAATCATTGCACACCACCCCTGCAGGCAGAAATAGGAAGTGATATCAGTCACAGATACTGAGAATAGTTCATATCAAATAATAAAATAAGAAAAAACAAAGTCTTTACTTGATCCATATGACCCATATGTGACAATCTTACGGTAATGGTGTCCAATAACCTATGCAGTCGTTGGGGAGCGAGGCATCAGAGACCTCAGCTTCTCTAAAGGCCAGCATGTTGAGGGCGGCACCCATCTCCTCTTCCTCGCTGCTTTACCTTCCCTAACCCTAAAGAGGGCAGGTACCCATTTACACTGGGGGATAAAACGTACGAGCGACCAGTCACCCAGTTGCGAGGCAAGGAGGGTCAATGCCGCTTAAGCAAGGTTAGCTTGGAGAGAACCAGTTCACACTCTAACCACCGAATATCCAGTACTTTGTCTTTTTCTTCCTCAGCTACAGCTCCGAGGTTCACCAATGGTGAGGTTTTGCATATGCAACCATTTTTGGCATCTAGGAATGTAGCCGCATTCCGACTTCGGAGGTGTATGCAGGGTCAGTTCGTGTTTCCGTAACCATAGAACGCTGATGTCAATGACGGGGTCTTTCACGTGCATAGTTTTATCTCCTGCGTGTATATATATATATATATATATATATACATGAAGGGAGTTAAGGCGTTTGCACGTCTGCACTTGAAGTTGATCTGAAGGATCGTAAAAATCCCCACGTTTAATTCACCAGATGCCACCGAGATTCGAATCCACGACTTCATGGGATTGAAGTCAAACGGTCTTAACCACTTTGTTACAGCGGCTATCGCCAGGTGTCTGATAACCTTACGTCTCCCTACAGAAAATCTGTTGGCTTGGATCAGCTCTGCCCTGGCCCTTGTGCCGGCACCACAGGGTTCAGTGTCAGCCTTCTGCCGGCACCAAGGGTTCAGTGTCAGCCTTCTGCCGGCACCAGAGGGTTCAGTGTCAGCCTTCTGCCGGCACCAGAGGGTTCAGTGTCAGCCTTCTGCAGGCACCAGGTTCAGTGTTAGCATTCTGCCGGCACCACAGGGTTCAGTGTTAGCATTCAGCCGGCACCACAGGGTTCAGTGTTAGCATTCTGCCGGCACCACAGGGTTCAGTGTTAGCATTCTGCCGGCACCACAGGGTTCAGTGTTAGCATTCTGCCGGCACCACAGGGTTCAATGTCAGCATTCTGCCGGCACCACAGGGTTCAGTGTCAGCATCTCCACTCTGATGCAGTGCACTGATAATCAGTTACGTGTTTCCAGATGGCTCCGTCTTCAGTAAGGGTGACAATTAGTTAAAAATTCAGGTCGGTGATACCTAGTTATGTCCCCTGTGTATGAGACCTGAGGTATGCCTCTCTTTCTTGGTGTTCGCTTCCCTTTGAAATAGTCAGCCAGGAGGTGTGTTGCCTTGTTGTGTAACAGGAGTATGACAAAAGTAGGTAGTTTGACTGTTCTATAATTTACAGGATGCTTCTATCTGTCTGTCTGTCTGTCTGTCTGTCTATCTGTCCATTTAACGTGTTGTGTAGTCTCCAATGACAGCAGACATAGAAACAAAGATACAGCAATGGAGGCGAGACACTTGCAAATGTCTTGGTATCTGATACAGAGATCACATCACTAACGAGGAAGTGATAACCAGAATGGAAAACGCCATAGGGCCATGTGACGAGCTGCTGGCTTCAGTGATAAAACGCAAATCAAAATCGCACAGGTAAGTTACACGAACAGCTGGACTGGCCAAGATTGTCTTACAGGGAACAGTGCAAAGAGGCATACAGAGGAAACGTTGAGTGGAACGACTTGCTGTGGAAAGCTGAACATGGGAGGACTGCAGGAAGCTGGTTGCAAAATCTCCAGTGCTAGTGGTGCCCAGAACATTCCAATCTTTCTCGTAAAAGAAAGATAAGATAATGGACCAAAAAGGCAGAAAATAGACAAAGAAAAGGAGGTAAAAAAAAAAAAAGGTAAAGGTATCCCATAACCTAAGCGGTCGTAGGGGATCGAGAGCGAGGTGTCAGAGACCCCAGCTTCTCTAGGGGCCAGCATGTTGAGGGCGGCGCCCATCTCCTCTCCCTCGCTGCTTTACCTTCCCTGACCCTAAAGAAGACAGGTACCTATTTACAGCTGGCGCGCTAACGGTCACCCATCCAACTGGTAACCAGGCTTGACGCTGCTTAACTTCTCTGGGGGAAAGCGAGCGCTCTGACCACTGAGCTATCCCGCCCCATGAACAGGACGTAACAGGAAGAGGAAAAAAGGAATAAGGCTGAAACAAAGAAAGGGGAATACAAAGACGGAATTCCTAGCGCAGAGTTTCTAGAAGGTGGGGATGCTTTCTATACTGACATCCCCCCCCCCCCCACTATCCCCAGGTAGCGGTGAAGGTCTGACCTGTTCTTCCCGGCGGGCAGAGGCAGGTGTAGTAGCCCACCCCGTCCTGACAGGTGGCTCCCCCGAAACAGCGGTGCCCCACACAGTCATCAATGTTGCTCACACAGTCAGCCCCCGTCCACCCTGAAATAGCGCCAGTGTCATGGTCATCAGTGCTAGTGCTTCCCTCAGTGTATCACAAGCAATGATGATAATGAGGAAGAAGAAGAAGAAGAAGAAGAAGAAGAAGAAGAAAGAAGAAGAAGAAGAAGAAGAAGAAGAAGAAGAAGAAGAACAACAACAACAACAACAACAACAACAGTAACAACAACAATAGTAACAACAACAACAGGAACAACAATGATGATAATGACGACGATTATGATAATGATGATAATGGTACTAGTACTACTATTGCTACTTCTGCTGCTATTACTACCACTGCTACTACTACTACTACTACTACTACTACTACTACTACTACTACTACTACTACTATTTTTGTATTTTTGTGTTTTTTTTTGTATTTTGTACCACTTTATGTCACGCAGATTTCTCTGCGTGAAATTCGGGCTGCTCTCCCCGGGGAGAGCGCGTCGCCACATGTGCAGCGCCTACCCATTTTTTTTCTTTTTCCTGCATGCAAGTGTATTTGTTTCCCTATCAGAGTGGCTTCTTTCTACAGAATTTTGCCAGGGACAACCCCCTTGTTGCCGTGGGTTCTTTTACGTGCGCTAAATAGTGATGTGTAACACACGGGACCTCGGTCTATCGTCTCATCCGAAAGACTAGCGCCCAGACCACCACTCAGGGTCTAATGGATGGGGAAAAAGTTTTGGGTCCAAACGGGGTACGAACCCCGCACACTCCGACCCGGACTTTTTGCTTTCTAGGCAAGGCGCGTGACCACCTAGACCACCGATCCATCCGTAGATCCATCCTACTACTACTACTACTACTTCTACTCATCATCATCATCATCATCATCATCATCATCATCATCATCATCATAACAAAACTAATAATAATGCCCCAAGAAGTTTCTACAAAATGTGCTCAAAATGGTATAGCGAGGAATTACATTTTCAAGCAATCTTTCTAACAAATTTCTTTCCACAGGTCCTACTTTGATGTGGATATATCTTCTGTAGGTCCTACTTTGATGTGGATATTCCTTCATGCTTTAATGTGGATATTTCTTCTATAGGTCCTACTTTGATGTGGATATATCTTCTATAGGTCCTACTTTGATGTGGATATATCTTCTGTAGGTCCTACTTTGATGTGGATATATCTTCAATAGGTCCTACTTTGATGTGGATATTTCTTCATGCTTTAATGTTGATATTTCTTCATACTTTGATATGGATATTATTCATACTTTGATGTGGATATTTCGTCTATGTGTCATACTTTGATGTGGATATTTCTTCATACTTTGATGTGGATATTTCTTCCATAGGTCGTACTTTCATGTGGATATTAGGCCCTGCTCTGTGACACAACATTTTCTCTTTTGAAACAAACAGCCCGAATCTTGAAAAACACAACCAAAATGAAAAAAAAAAATTCAATCCCCAAAGAGCCACTACAAGTGAGGTAGCACTCTAGATATAAGCATCAGGCTGACAGACAGAACAGTACGCACGGACAGACGGACAGAGGGACAGACAGACAGACGGACAGAGGGACAGACAGACAGACAGACAGACAGACAGACGAAGGCACTGACCAAAGCGACAGACTGGGCGGCCAGTGAGAGGGTCACAGGTGTAGTGACCCGTGTCGTCATCTCTGGGTTCGCAGTGCACGGTGCATTCCGGCCCGTAGAAGTTCAAGTCACAAAACACCTTCAGCGCCACGTTAAACCTGAACCAACCAATCAGTCAGTGACTCACAGAGAGACAGACAGACAGACAGACAGACACAGAGAGAGAGAGAGGAGAGAGGAGAGAGAGGAGCGAGCGGAGAGAGAGAGAGAGGGGAGAGAGAGAGAGAGAGAGAGAGAGAGAGAGGAGAGAGAGAGAGAGAGAGAGAGGAGAGAGAGAGAGGAGAGAGAGAGAGAGAGAGAGAGAGAGAGAGAGGAGAGAGAGAGAGAGAGAGAGAGAGAGAGAGAGAGAGAGAGAGGGTAACACACAGAGAGAGTAAGATAGAGACAGAGACAGAGATAGAGATACAGAGAAAAAGAGACAGACAGACAGTCAGACAGACAGAGAGGGGGGACAGAAAGAGAGAGAGAGAAGAGAGACAGAGACAGAGAGAGAGAGACAGACAGAGAGAGGGGGGTGAGGGAGAAAACTCAGAACCCAACTTTGAACTCTTGATAGTTTAATAGTACAACCTTGAGCCACAGTACTTCGGTAATAAGAGAGTTGTTTCTTGCAAATTCTGTAGAAAAAATTCACTCTTATTGGGAAAAAATACACATGCAGATTGGAAAAAATAATGGGTGGCGCTGCTCTTGTGGCGACGCGGTCTCCGCAGGAAGAGCAGCTCAAATTCTATGCAGAGAAATCTACCATGGTTTAAATTTGTACACAAATACAAACACACGGCAACCTTAAAGGTGGGTGAACAAAAACAGTCGAAAACACAAAAGTATAGCCTTTATAAGTGTGTGCACTCGTGTGTGTGTGTGTGTGTGTGTGTGTGTGTGTGTGTGTGTGTGTGTGTGTGTGTGTGTGTGTGTGCGTGTGCGTATGTGGGTGTGCGTGGGTGTACATTCGAACTTGCTGAAACTATAAATTGTTATTGATTGCTTGTGTGCTGTATAGGTCGAATGCAAGCGCTTTGATTTGTTTTTACAAGATATAGCGCTATATAAATCCCATGTATTTAGTAGTAGTAGTAGTAGTAGTAGTAGTAGTAGTAGTAGTAGTAGTAGTAGTAGTAGTAGTAGTAGTAGTAAATATCGCTATTGGTAAACCTAGACGAAAGACAAAGAAGAAGAAAATGGCCAGCCAGTGTTACAACAAAGCTGCACTGACCTCGACCTTGAGCCAAACAGGGTCAAGGTCTTAGTGGGGGCATCCAGTTCGCGGGTGAGGTGTGGCGGTGCATACTGGTACACGTAGTGGTCCACCAGGTCATAGCCCTCGTCCTCGTCCTCGTCCAACACGTCCACCTTCAGCTTCACCACGCCCTGGACAGTGCACACCACGAAACCGCTCACTTTGCCCGGGGTTTTCATAGATAGGGGTCAGTTCAGCCATTTTTTTATATGGGGTCAGTTCAGCCACTTTTTTATATGGGGTCAGTTCAGCCACTTTTTTATATAATGGTCAGTTTGTCCATTTTATATATAGGGGTTAGTTTGTCCGTTTTCTATATAGGGGTCAGTTTGTCCGTTTTCTATATAGGGGTCAGTTTGTCCGTTTTCTATATAGGGGTCAGTTTGTCCGTTTTCTATATAGGGGTCAGTTTGTCCGTTTTCTATATAGGGGTCAGTTTGTCCGTTTTCTATATAGGGGTCAGTTTGTCCGTTTTCTATATAGGGGTCAGTTTGTCCGTTTTCTATATAGGGGTCAGTTTGTCCGTTCTTTTATAATAGGGGTCAGCGCCATTCTTTTATATCGTGGTCAGTTCAGCCATTCTTTTATATCGTGGTCAGTTTAGCCATTTTTATTTAGAGGTCAGTTCAGCCATTTTTTTTATAGGGGTCCGTTTAGCCAGTCTTTTATATAGGGTCAGTTCAGCCATTCTTTTATATCGTGGTCAGTTTAGCCATTTTTATTTAGAGGTCAGTTCAGCCATTTTTTTTATATAGGGTCCGTTTAGCCAGTCTTTTATATAGGGGTCAGTTCAGCCATTCTTTTATATCGTGGTCAGTTTAGCCATTTTTATTTAGAGGTCAGTTCAGCCATTTTTTTATATAGGGGTCCGTTTAGCCAGTCTTTTTATAAAAGGGGTCAGTTCAGCCATTCTTTTATATCGTGGTCAGTTTAGCCATTTTTATTTAGAGGTCAGTTTCAGCCATTTTTTTTATATAGGGGTCACGTTTAGCCAGTCTTTTATATAGGGGTCAGTTCAGCCATTCTTTTATATCGTGGTCAGTTTAGCCATTTTTATTTAGAGGTCAGTTCAGCCATTTTTTTTATATAGGGGTCCGTTTAGCCAGTCTTTTATATAGGGGTCAGTTCAGCCAGTCTTTTATATAGGGGTCAGTTCAGCCATTTTTATATAGAGAGGTCAGGGTGTCCGTTTTTTATATAGGGGTCAGTTCAGCCATTTTTATATAGAGAGGTCAGGGTGTCCGTTTTTTATATAGGGGTCAGTTCAGCCATTTTTATATAGAGAGGTCAGGGTGTCCGTTTTTTATATAGGGGTCAGTTCAGCCATTTTTATATAGAGAGGTCAGGGTGTCCGTTTTTTATATAGGGTCAGTTCAGCCATTTTTATATAGAGAGGTCAGGGTGTCCGTTATTTATATAGGGGTCAGTTCAGCCATTTTTATATAAAGAGGTCAGTTTATCTGTTTTTTATTGAAATTTTAGAAATATGCAGTGGTCAGTCTATCCGTTTTTTTAATAGATTTTCGGAACACACAGTGGTCAGTTTATCCGCTTTCATTTCAGTTTTTAGGAACACACAGTGGTCAGTTTTTTCCATTTTTTATTTAGACTTGAGGAGCATACAACAGTCAGTTTATACGTTTTTTTATATTCGAATTTTAGGAATATGCAGTGGTCAGTTTATCCGGGTTTTTTTTTCAAATAGATTTTAGGAAAATGCAGCGGTCAGTTTATCCATTTTTTATTGAAATTTTAGAAAATGTATAGTGGTCAGTTCATCCATTTTCAATTCAAATTATAGGAACATAAAGTGGCCAGTTCGTCCTTTTTTATTCCGATTTTAGGAACATACAGTGGTCCGTTTTTCCATTTTTAGTTTAGATTTTAGAAGCATACAGCAGTCACTTTATACGTTTTTTATACTTAAATTTTAGGAACATACAGTGATTAGTTTTTCCGTTTTTTTTATTCAGATTTTAGGAACATATAACGGTCATTTTATCAGGGTTTTTTATTCATATATTAAGAACATACAGCAGTCAGTTTATCCGTATTTTAATTAAGATTTTAGGAACATACAGTGTTCAGTTTATCCGTTTGTTATTTAAATTTTAGGAATGTGCAGTGGTCAGTTTATCCTGTTTTTAAATAGATTTTAGGAACTTACAGCGGTCAGTTGATCCGGGTTTTTTTCAGGTATTAGGAATATACAGTGGTCAGTTTATCCGTTTGTTATTTAGATTTTAGGAACATACTGTGGTCAGTTTAGCCGTTTTCTATAGTCATATTTCAGAAACATGTTGTTGTCTTCAATTTAACGTCTGTTCACACTCAGTGATATTAGACGAGGAAAGTGGAAAGTAAAGAAGTTGAAGAAGGGAGTGGAAGGAGTGGGAGAAGAAAAGACTGAAGAGTTAGCATGTGGGTGGATGTTTTTGTACATGAAAAGGTAATAATACTTATTTTTAAAAAAAAAATCTTAGACATGAGAAAAGTTTAAATTTAACAAAGTGTGAACATTAAACATCAATAATGTAACCACAACAAATATTCAAGTGGACTGTGCAATAAACATCTAGCAATGGCAAAGGCTAACTTTGAATTTTCAAATACTTTTTTCAGTAAGAAGGGCTTTACAATTGGGCACTCAAATATGATATGAGTATTTGTAATATGATCTCCGCATAGACATTTGACATTTTTACAAAATTTTGTGATGAATGCATTTAATTTCATTCTAAAATACAATGCATTTACTCTTCTTGCGGTTATAACACTAGACTGTATTTTAGAGGGAGACATGTAACATGAAATAAGGGAACTAGTCAGACCATCCTTTAGACATTGTTCCTTGAATTGAACAGATTCTTTCAACTTACTCCATGACTTTTGTTCTAATATGCGGTATCCCTCCTGTAGAGATAAGGGAACATGTAATTCTATTGATTCCAAATCATGTCTTGCCCCCTTTTTTGCAGCTCTATCAGCCCACTCGTTTGGAAATATTCCAACATGTGAAGGTACCCAACAAAAATGAACCGGAATACCTCTTAAACTTAGAAGGTGTATGACGTATTTAATTTCAAAAATAATTCTGGATACTTTCTTGGAATTTGGGGATTTTATAGCATACAGTACCGACTTAGAGTCTACACAGAGCAAAATAGGAATAATGAAAAATGGAAAATCAAGAATGTGGTTAAGAGCCATAAGAATAGCAATTAATTCAGCTGTAAATATTGAATGATGTTTATCAAGATAGTATGATTTCTCTGTTTTAAATGCTGGTATGACGAATGCTGAACCTGTTTCATGGTTTTCTAAGACAGATCCATCTGTGTATACTTTTAAGAATTTAGCATACTTATTTTCGATATGTGATCGGACATCTGCAACCATGATATTTTTGATTTTCTTTCTTTTTTCCATTTGTACATTCTATGTCAAAACATGCTTTATTTATTTCCCATGAAGGGCATGGTAAAGCTTCTTTTTGTGTTTCTAAGTCGTAATGATTAAGTTCAGATTTTTTAAAAAGGTCTGATACATAAGTGCCAATAGGCGTTAAACACGAAATATGTCTGGCTCTTTTCGGAAAATTCGTTTCAGCTTGAACTTGTAACTCACTAGAAACAAAATTTTCATTTGCTGTGCTCGTAACACATATTTGGCACATGAAAGTTGTCGGTATTCAGCTAAGGGAAGTTCCCCAATTTCGTTATAAGTTCCTATGGTGGATGCATGGAATGGCACACCATGTGCAAGTTTGTATGCCTTACTGTCTATACTTTGGAGTTTTTTAAGTAAATAATTTGGAGCACTAAAAAAGACTTCTTGTCCATAAGACAGTTTGGAACGTATAAGTGACGTAGACAAGCATTTTAGAGTGAAGATATCTTGTCCCCATGACTGTCTACTAACCATTTTAAGAAAGTTGATACATTTTCTTGCTTTTGTTAAAATGTATCCAATATGAGCATTCCAGGTCAACTTTGATGTTAGCAAAATACCTAAAAAATTTACTGTATTTGTGTACTGAATTGTTTCCCCTCCAATCATAAACTGTGGTAGAAACATACAGTGGTCAGAGTGTCCCTTTTTTATAATCAAAGTTTAGGTATATACACTGGTTAGTTCATCCCGAAATCAGATGTCTCCACTGAGACGTTAAATCTAATCACAACAAGAACAACACACCAACAACGACAACACCAACACCACCAACAACACCACCAACACCAACACCAACACCAACACAATTTTTTTTTATACCACTTTATGTCACAGCAGATTTCTCTGCATGAAATTCGGGCTGCTCTCCCCGGGGAGAGCGCGTTGCCACAGGTGCAGCGCCTACCCATTATTTTTTTCCCCTCAGGGATGGTGTCTAAACACGACATCTGTGTGCATGCTGGTTTTTTATAATTTTGTCATCCGCTCCTACCGGCACACGATGGCCTGCTCTTCCAAAAGGCGGAACGGGGTTTTAACGTGTGCACAAGATGTTCTGCGTGCGTTCGCACACGGGGCCTCGGTTTATAGTCTCATCCGAATGACTTTGACATTCAGTTCGATTTTTTCATCAAACTGGGAAGAAAGGGCGAGGCTGGGTACGAACCCAGAAACTCACGGCTTACATATTGGCAGGCGAACGTCTTAACCATCCTGCCACCTTGACACAAATACCAACACCAACACCACCACTAACACTACCACCAACACACCACTAACAACACCAGCAGTGAAGAAAGTACTAACGGGCCAGGTGTTGAACTTGAAGTGCAGGGGGTTGGGCAGGTTGCCGATGTTGCCGTTGAAGACGATGTGGTTTTCCGGCACAGGCCGGGACCGCTGTCTGCCGAACTCACAGGACGCCATGCTGCTGGACCTGCCCACAGTATGGCACAGTATGGCACAGTGTGGTACAGTATGGCACAGTATAGCACAGCATAGCACAGTATGACATAGTGTAGCGCAGTATGGCACAGTATAGCACGGTATGGCACAGTATGGCACAGTGTGGCACAGTATAGCACAGTATGGCACCGTATAGCACAGTATAGTACAGGACAGCACAGGACAGCACAGTATAGCACAGGATAGCACAGTATAGCACAGTATGGCACAGTATAGCGCAGTATAACACAGTATAGCACAGCACAGTTTAACACAGTATAGCACAGCACAGTATAACACAGTATAGCACAGCACAGTATAACACAGTATAGCACAGCACAGTATAACACAGTATAGCACAGCACAGTTTAACACAGTATAGCACAGCACAGTTTAACACAGTATAGCACAGGACAGCACAGTATAGCACAGGACAGCACAGTATAGCACAGTATAGCACAGTATAGCACAGTATGGCACAGTATAGCACAGTATAGCATAGTATAGCACAGTACAGTATAGCACAGCACAGTATAACACAGTATAGCACAGCACAGTATAACACAGTATAGCACAGCACAGTATAACACAGTATAGCACAGCACAGTTTAACACAGTATAGCATAGTATAGCATAGTATAGCACAGTATAGCACAGTATGGCACAGTATAGCACAGTATAGCATAGTATAGCACAGTACAGCACAGTATAGCACAGTATAACACAGTATAGCACAGCACAGTATAACACAGTATAGCACAGCACAGTTTAACACAGTATAGCACAGCACAGTTTAACACAGTATAGCACAGCACAGTTTAACACAGTATAGCACAGGACAGCACAGTATAGCACAGGACAGCACAGTATAGCACAGCACAGTATAGCACAGCACAGTATAACACAGTATAGCACAGCACAGTTTAACACAGTATAGCACAGCACAGTATAACACAGTATAGCACAGCACAGTTTAACACAGTATAGCACAGCACAGTATAACACAGTATAGCACAGCACAGTTTAACACAGTATAGCACAGCACAGTTTAACACAGTATAGCACAGTATAGCACAGCACAGTTTAACACAGTATAGCACAGCACAGTTTAACACAGTATAGCATAGTATAGCACAGTATAGCACAGGACAGCACAGTATAGCACAGGACAGCACAGTATAGCACAGTATAGCACAGTATAGCACAGTATGGCACAGTATAGCACAGTATAGCATAGTATAGCACAGTACAGCACAGTATAGCACAGTATAACACAGTATAGCACAGCACAGTATAACACAGTATAGCACAGTACAGCACAGTATAGCACAGCACAGTATAGCACAGCACAGTATAGCACAGCACAGTATAGCACAGTATAGCACAGCACAGTATAGCACAGTATAGCACAGTATAGCGCAGTATAGTATAGCACAGCACAGTATAGCACAGCACAGTATAGCACAGCACAGTATAGCACAGCACAGTATAGCACAGTATAGCACAGCACAGTATAGCACAGTATAGCACAGCACAGTATAGCACAGCACAGTATAGCACAGCACAGTATAGCACAGCACAGTATAGCACAGCACAGTATAGCACAGTATAGCACAGCACAGTATAGCACAGCACAGTATAGCACAGCACAGTATAGCACAGCACAGTATAGCACAGCACAGCACAGTATAGCACAGTATAGCACAGCACAGTTTAACACAGTATAGCACAGCACAGTTTAACACAGTATAGCACAGCACAGTTTAACACAGTATAGCACAGCACAGTTTAACACAGTATAGCACAGTATAGCACAGCACAGTTTAACACAGTATAGCACAGCACAGTTTAACACAGTATAGCACAGCACAGTATAACACAGTATAGCACAGCACAGTTTAACACAGTATAGCACAGGACAGCACAGTATAGCACAGGACAGCACAGTATAGCACAGTATAGCACAGTATAGCACAGTATAGCATAGTATAGCACAGTATAGCACAGGACAGCACAGTATAGCACAGTATGGCACAGTATAGCACAGTATAGCATAGTATAGCACAGTACAGCACAGTATAGCACAGTATAACACAGTATAGCACAGCACAGTATAGCACAGTATGGCACAGTATGGCACAGTATAGCACAGTATAGCATAGTATAGCACAGTACAGCACAGTATAGCACAGTATAACACAGTATAGCACAGCACAGTATAACACAGTATAGCACAGTACAGCACAGTATAGCACAGCACAGTATAGCACAGCACAGTATAGCACAGCACAGTATAGCACAGTATAGCACAGCACAGTATAGCACAGTATAGCACAGTATAGCGCAGTATAGTATAGCACAGCACAGTATAGCACAGCACAGTATAGCACAGCACAGTATAGCACAGCACAGTATAGCACAGTATAGCACAGCACAGTATAGCACAGTATAGCACAGCACAGTATAGCACAGCACAGTATAGCACAGCACAGTATAGCACAGCACAGTATAGCACAGCACAGTATAGCACAGCACAGTATAGCACAGTATAGCACAGCACAGTATAGCACAGCACAGTATAGCACAGCACAGTATAGCGCAGTATAGTATAGCACAGCACAGTATAGCACAGCACAGCACAGTATAGCACAGCACAGTATAGCACAGCACAGTATAGCACAGCACAGTATAGCACAGTATAGCACAGCACAGTATAGCACAGCACAGTATAGCACAGCACAGTATAGCACAGCACAGTATAGCACAGCACAGTATAGCACAGCACAGTATAGCACAGTATAGCACAGCACAGTATAGCACAGCACAGTATAGCACAGCACAGTATAGCACAGCACAGTATAGCACAGCACAGCACAGTATAGCACAGTATAGCACAGCAACACAGTATAACACAGTATAACACAGTATAGCATAGTATAGCACAGTATAGCAAAGCATATCATAGTACAGCACAGTACAGCATAGTACAGCACAGTATAGCACAGTATAGCATAGTATAGCATAGTACAGCACAGTATAACACAGCACAGCATAGCATAGTACAGCACAGTATAACACAGCATAGCATAGCATAGCATAGTATAGGACAGTATAGCATAGTATAGCACAGAATAGCACAGTACAGCATAGTACAGCACAGTATAGCATAGTATAGCACAGTATAGCATAGTATAGCACAGTATAGCACAGTACAGCATAGTACAGCACAGTATAGCACAGCACAGTATAGCACAGTATAGCACAGTATAGCACAGTATAGCATAGTATAGCACAGGACAGCACAGTATAGCATAGTATAGCACAGTATAGCACAGTATAGCATAGTATAGCACAGTACAGCACAGTTTAGTACAGTACAGCACAGTATAGCACAGTATAGCACAGTATAGTACAGTACAGTATAATACAGGACAGTATAGCACAGCACAGCACAGCATAGTACAGTATAGCACAGCACAGTACAGTACAGTACAGTACAGCACAGTATAGCACAGCACAATACAGCACAGCACAGTACAGCACAGCGCAGTACAGCACAGCACAGTACAGTACACACACACACAGGAACACACACACACGAACACACACACGAACACACCTACACATACAACCACACACACACGCGCGCACGCGCACGCACATACACACGCGCGTGCGTGTGCACACACACGCACACACACACACAAACACACACACACACACACACTCCTACACACACACACGCACGCACGCACGCACGCACGCACGCACGCACGCACGCACGCACGCACGCACACACACACACACACACACACACACACACGGACCCACACCAACAACAACACCAACAACACCAACACCAAAACGACACCCTCAGCACCTACTCGGTGATGTTGCCCAGACAGATGCTGAAGCTGTGGTCGCAGGGAGTCTCGCAGTTATCGTCATCGTCCGAGGAAGAGGAGAACCACCCCCAACCCCCTCCCTCCGCCTCGTCACAACACTTGCCGTCAAAGCGCCGTCCTTCCACGTTTTCG
>CM060336.1:46808096-46833096 GCA_030674155.1 Stramonita haemastoma
TATATATATATATATATGCTATATATATATATATTAAAGTACTCTCTCTCTCTCTCTCTCTCTCTCTCTCTCTCTCTCTCTCTCTCTCTCTCTCTGTTCATATACTTACCGAGGTCAAAACGAAAAGCAAAACCATGCAGTTTCGTATCCCCCACTGGGGAATCTCCATGACTGCTGACGCTCTCTCAGCTAGCTGTAACTAGTTAGTGCACCTCTCCTCTGTAGCTGACCCTGTCACCAGACATCTTCAGTGCGCAGTTCACGGAGACTCAGAGCAGCTGCAGAAAACATGACAATGTGCACAGTGTCTGTTACTCTTCACACCTAGGGAGGCGTCTTTGTAGACTCTCAATTTCTCCACGAAGTCGGAATGCTGCTACCTGAATGGTAGGTAAAAAAGGTCGCTTATGCAAAAACCTCACCATCAGTGAGCCTCAGAGCTCTAGCCGAGGAACGAAAAAAAAATACCCACAATTTTAAACAACTGATATTTTTGCAATATAAACCGATTTTTTTTTTGGAGGGGGGAGGGAGCGGAGGGGGAGATTGGGAATTAGAATAAAGCTACTCTTTTTAATATACCACATATGTAAGAAGAACTATAACAAGACTAAATTAAGTCCATCTGTTATTTTGGAGGCAGTTTCAAAATTAGTAGTTAGCTTCTCTTTCCAAAACATCTTGCGCATACGTTATAACCTGTTTCGCTTTTCGGAAGAATATGCTATTATGCACCGGTAGGAACGGATGACAAAATTTACAAAACTGCATACATGGGGGAGTGGATGTAAAAGTTCGTAAGAGTGCTTATTCCATTATCCTCTAAATAAAAGAATAAATAAAGTAAAATAAATAAAGAAAATACCACACGTTTATTTTTTTAAAGGTTACAATGAGACGAAATAATGAAGTCTATTTGCTCAATTCTGCTTGTAGAAATATTGAGAGAAAAAATCACCATTTGTTGTTTGTCGTAGTCTACAGAAAATTAGAATAAAATGACAAAGTTTGAAGAAGCCACACTTTGAGGTAAAACGAAACACGAGAAGAAAACAACGGTTTAACCACCCAAAAAAAAAGAGACCGAAATCAAAATGGTGCTTCTCTTCACTATTCGTCTAAATCATAACACGCACTGGTGAGAAAGTCAATGCAGACTTAGTACAAGTCGTCCACAAGAAAAAAAAAACCGATGCGACGTATTTTTTTGGTGAGAGGGTGACACACAACGAACACACACAGTCACACCGCACCGCCTGTTCTGGTGTTTCATCACAAGTTGGGTACGCCTCCTGTTGTTACGGTCTGCTCTAGTGTTAAGGCAGTCTTCTTGTACTCTCTCTCTCTCTCTCTCTCTCTCTCTCTCTCTCTCACTCTCTCTCTCTCTCTGTGACCATACTCCTCCCTGTGTTGTCGTCTGCACTGGTGTTCAGTCTATGGATCAGCTCTGCTCTGCAGTACTCACCGCTCCCTCCCTGCCCCGCTAGCCTGGCTGTCATGTGTGGCGGTGTGTCACCCACGTTACCAGGTCCAGCCCAGCACAGACATGAGGGGAGAAATACCATCAGGCAAAATTTTTCTCTCCCCCTCCCTCTGTGACATTCGCTCTTGGACTTTGCCCTGCCTGGGAACTCTGAGAGACAGAGAGAGGGTTCCAGCTTGCCCCCCTTCCCCTCCCTTCTTCTTCTTCCACCCTCTCTCTCTCTCTCTCTCTCTCTCTCTCTCTCTCCTGGAGTTAACATCAGTGCTGACTCCACTCTCCCCAAAAGTCCTTCGGATGAGACTTTAAACCGAGGTCCCGTGCGCGAACGCACGCAGAACATCTTGCGCACATGTTAAATCCTGTTCCGCTTTTCGTAAGAGTAGGCCATCGTGTGTTGGAACAGATGACATTTGCAAAATGCATACACACGGGGACTGGATGTAAAAAAGCACAAGAGTGCTTATTCCATTATCCTCGATATAAAAAAATCAATCAATCAAATCTCTCTCTCTCTCTCTCTCTCTCTCTCTCTCTCTCTCCCTCTCATTTTGAATTATTGTTTTGTCGCTGATTTCATGGTGTTGTGTATGTTTGTTATTCTTATGCTCTGGGCCTCATTGTGACGATAGGTTTAATTAATAATATTGTTTTAAAGAAGTGATTTAAGTGGGTGTTTTGTAATATATTGTTTTTCGTTTGCTTTGATAATGATGTAACCTGAAAATTCTCTCTCTCTCTCTCTAGGATGACGCGTTTTGTTGAATGTATCCCGTTTTCTTCTTTTAAAATGTTGGTTGAACTGCTGTTGGTGGTGATGCTGGTATGTAGGGGTAGGGAGGGGTCTTCTTAGCTTTATTCCCTGATCAGGGCAAGGGCCGGATGAAAAAAAAGTATGTAATGCTTACGCTGTAACCCTTGAAAAATAAAGATCCTCTCTCTCTCTCCTCTCTCTCTCTCTCTCTCCTCTCTCTCTCTCTCTCTCTCTCTCTCTCTCTCTCTCTCTCTCTCTCTCTCTCTCTCTCCCCAAACGTCCTTCTGATGACACTTTAAACCGAGGCCCGTGTGCGAACGCATGCAGAACATCTTGCGCACACGTTAAATCCTGTACCGCTTTTCGTAAGAGCAGGCCATCGTGTGCCGGTGGGAACAGATGACATTTACAAAACTGCATACACACGGGGACTGGATGTAAAAAAAACAACACAAGACTGCTTACCCAATATCCTCGATATAAAAGAATAAATCAATCAAAGCAAATCTCTCCTCTCTCTCTCCTCTCCTCTCTCTCTTCTCTCTCTCCTCTCTCTCTCTCTCTCTCTCTCTCTCCTCTCTCCTCTCTCCCACCTATTTATTATTTTATCAAAAAAATATATTCCCTAATCAGGGCAAGGGCAGATGGAAAAAATATGTACATACGTACTCTGTAACCATTACAAATAAAGTTATTCACTCTTCATTATTTATTTATTCATTCTCTCTCCAGAAAAAAATATACTCTAGAATGTCGGATGTATCGGCATGATTTCTTTGAGTTTGAAATAAAATGTCCCCTGAAGTCGAACAAAATAATATCTTGTGATATCTACCGTCAGAATGGTATTTTAGGGATGTAAATGATGTCATATATTCAAAACTAGACATAAAAGAATACTTCGAGGTTTAAGTTATTTTGTGGGTTTCTTTAATTAACTCCCCTGAAATGGCGATCCTTTTTTAATTTTAGTAAGAACAAAGAAGACAACAGCGTTCTTGTTAAGGGAGGCAATTCAAAGCATGGGGCGACAATCCTTTATGAATTTTAGTAGTTTTAAAGAAGGCAACAGTGTTTTTCATTGTCAGGGGAGGGAATTCTAGGCGTCGCGCATTTGCGCAACATGGACCAATGGATATATAGGCAGTATAAGATAAACGAAAGGTAATTTTTTTTTTTTTTTTTTCCTAACATGGTTTTTGAAAAAAATAGTTGATTGTAATGTTCTCTGTTCGGCAAATATAGACTATTGCTGCCTCCATCCCGATACAAATGGAAAGGGAGTGATAGAAGGCCTTGTAGGTACATATCTTGCACACCCTGCATGTAAAGCTCTCCAAGACAGCAGGTTATATAAATAAGCGTTAAAAATCGAGGGACCTTATGCTGTTGACAAATTAGTTTTATTTTTCTCAGGAAATGTGTGCGTTTCTTTTCTTTCTTTCAGAAGGAGAGAACGAGTACCTGCAGTGACCTGTTCTTTTACCTACTGCTGGTTCCTTTATCTTACTGATTGTCAGATTGTTGTTTTGTAGTTGTGCTTTTTGCGAAGACGTTCCTTTTAATTTGTTGATACTCCCTAATCAGGGCAAGGGCCAGAGAAAAATAATTTATGCGAATACTTATCTGTAACCCTCGAAGATCGATCTCTCTCTCTCTCTCTCTCTCCTCTCCTCTCTCTCTCTCTCTCTCTCTCTCTCTCTCTCTCTCTCTCTCTCTCTCTCTCTCTCTCTCTCTCTCTCCACACCACAAGGACATGACCAAACCATACTGATTTTTTTCTGTTGGTTTTCTGGTTGCATAGTGTAGAGCGACTCTAGTCCCTTCCCTGTGTAGTTTTTTTTTTTTGTATAACGGTATTGTTATGGATTTTTATGCTTAAGCGTTATGCATAAGCTTCATATCAATAGACTTCTTTTCTCTCTGTTTTGGTGTGTGTGTGTGTGTGTGTGTGTGTTGTCTGTCTCTCTTCTGTGTGTGTGTGTGTGTGTGTCTGTGTTGTCTGTGTCTGTGTTGTGTGTGTGTTGTTGGTGTTTGTTATCTTACTTATTTTATTGTATTCTTTTATTTTGAAGATATCATAATGGAACAAGCACTACTATGCTTTTTTTTTACATCCACTTCCCGTGTAGCCTATACAGCTTTGAAAATGTTTGCCATCTGTCCCCACAGTCAAACAATGGCCTACTCTTCTCAAAAGCAGCACGGGTTTTAAATAATAATAATAATAATAAATAATAATATAATAATAATAATAATAATAAATAATAATGATGATGATGATGATGATGATGATGATGATGATGATAAGTAGTAGTAGTAGTAGTAGTAGTAGTAGTAGTAGTAGTAGTAGTAGTAGTAGTAGTAGTAGTATCTGCCTTGTCTCGATCTAATTCTTATCACACAGTGTAAAACAAAACAAAAAAACCATGTCAAGGAGGCTGAAGGAGGGAGGAAGGGAGGAGGAAGGGGAGGGGAGGAGAGAGGGGGGAGGAGGGAGGGAGAGGGGGACTTGTAGATCGGAAGTCTGCGCTGAAGTGCTGTGAGAGAGTAAGACGAGAAGAGAGGAAAAAAGAGAAAGAGAAAATACGGTCGACCATTTTGCTGGACGTTTCTTTTGTTTTTCAAGGACACCTCGTCTGTCTGTTTGCCTGCCTGTCTGCCTGCCTGCGTGTCTGTCTGTTTGCCTGTCAGCAAGTCTGTCTGTTTGCCTATCTGCCTGTCTGTTTGCCTGCGTGTCTGTCTGTTTGCCTGTCGGTCGGTCTGTCTGTCTGTCTTTCTATATGTTGTTGTCTTCAATTTAACGTTTGTTCACACTCAGTGATATTAGAGGAGGAAAGTGGAAAGTAAAGAAGTTGAGAAGGAAGTGGAAGGAGTGGGAGAAGAAAAGACTGAAGAGTTACATGTGGGTGGATGTTTTTGTACATGAAAAGGTAATAATACAACACACACTTTCTATATGTATGTCTGTCTGTTCGTCTGTTTGTCTGTCTGTATATCTTTCTATATGTCTGTCTGGATGTTTGTCTGTTTGCCTGATGTCAAATAAATAAGTTTACAAAACCGCATACACGGGGATTGTAGTATAAAAAAAGAAGAAAAAAAGAAAGAAAAAGCACATAAGTGCTTATTCCATTATCCTCGAATTAAAAGAATAGATAAAATATAAATAAATAAATATTTAAAAAAATAAATAAATAAATAAGTGCTATTGTTTGTTTCATTTGCTTTGGGATGTTAGATCTTGAACATTATAATTAGACTGTGTATAGTTATGTGGAGGTATGAACATTGTGAGCCTGTTGATATTGATAACGAGGTTTGACTGGGGGTGCAGTTGTGACCATAACTATAGGAAAACGTTAAGTTGGTATACAAAGCTGAGATTCTAGATTTGGTAGTAATGCTTGAGTTTATTTTGTTTTTTATGTTTTGGTAAATGTTTGGATGATTGTGTTATAAATGTTAGAAATTTTAATTTGGTGTCTGTTTTGTGTTGTCTGAATTAGAATGTGATAGGTGGGAAGGGGGATTCTTGATGCATCCCAGTATGTATGTATGTATGTATGTATGTATGTATGTATGTATGTATGTATGTTGTATGTATGTGTTGTATGTATGTATGTATGTTTGTCATGTATGTATCTATCTGTACATCTACCTATGTACGACTATCAGTCTGTCAGTCTGTTGTCTGTCTGTCTGTCTGTCTGTCTGTCTGTCTGTCTGTCTGTCTGTCTCTCTCTCTCTCTCTCTCTCTCTCTCTCTCTCTCTCTCTCTCTCTCTCTCTCTCTCTCTCTCTCTCTTCTCTCGCATGTGTGTGGGATTGAGCCACCACACATGCACCTGTATCAGGAAATTTTCCCCTGGAGTTAACATCAGCACTGATTCCACACGCCAACAGTGTTTTGGATTCTCCAAGGCCCCATATGTGAACGCAAGCATAACATCTTGCGCGTACTTTAAGAATCTGCTCTGCCTTTTTGAAGAAAAAGTCATTTCGTGCCAGTAGAAGGATGACAACATTTGGAAAACGCAGGTGTCATGCTCAGACCCCAGCCCTGAAGTCTGAGTACAGCTGCCTGCATGGTGGGGATAAACGGCGGCAACAGAAAATCTCACATTTGATGAACCTCGGAGCCCTAAGCGAAAAACGCACCGACTATTGCCACAATGTCCCTGTAACTCTACTAACCCACATCAAGCCCTATAAGACTAATCTCCCAAGTCAATGTAGGGCCTGTGCAATGTTCAAACCTGTTTGTTCTTCTCCCTTTCTTTCAAACAAACCCACAGATACAGGAAAACAATATTCTGACTGAAAACTGTTTTCACTGAATGTTTGCAGATGGTCCGTTGAAGTATGAAGGAAACTGATGACTGTACAGGCCTACAATGCCGCTGCACAGGGCTTAAGCCAAAGCCGGTTGGTAGATTCCGTCTCTTGTGAACGAAGTTGTAAAGTCGTTAGTTGATACCAGAGAACAAAGAACTAAGGCGCCCCCACAGATGTGTATCTGCACCCAAAACCTGGCATGGTCCCTGACAGTCTGTGTGTACGGTACACTACAGTACTCGTCAACTTCAAGGCGCCTGGCCTATGTTCTCACCAACTTTGTACTTCCGGACTAACCTCGCGCAGGCGCAGTGCATGGTCCGCAGATGGTGGGTGTTTATGAAGGAAAACAGTAATGGCTGACGGGTGAGTTATTTCCTCCTCCTACCTGATCCTGTGTTTTTCTTCTTTGTTCTGATAATTATGGTTCGTAGCTGTTTTATAAATAAGGGAAAAGCCGTTATGGTGTTGCATTGGCTTTCTGGATTTTTGGGGTAAATGCCCATCCTGCTTTTACATTCGGGCTTCTTGAAATAAACTTTAAAATTTTAATTTTGAACAAATATGAGAAAGTATGCCTATCAAGCAATGCATACTAAAAATGGGAATGAGAATAGAATGGCCAAGCTTCAAGGTATGATTAAAAATATAATATAAAGAGAGAGAGAGAGAGAGAGAGAGAGAGAGAGAGAGAGAGAGAGAGAGAGAGAGAGAGAAGTGTGTCATGACACTACACATGGGACGGATAGCTAGTGGTCGACATGCGCTGGCATTGAGACCGTCGATCCGTCGAGGAATTTTCTCCTGAGTAACATGCTGACTCACCCCAAGTCTTGATGAGATTTAACGAGCCGTGTGCGAACGCACGCAGAAATCTTGCGCACACGTTAATCCTCTCCGCTTTCGTAGAGTGCCATCGTGTGCGGTGGAACAGATGACAATTACAAAATGCATACACCGGACCGATAAAAAAGCACAATTGCTATCTGTATCCTCGAATGAATAATAATAACAAGAGTCTAGTTTAAAAAATTCATTATAAGTGAAAAAATGTGTTTGCAAAATCAAAGCTGGAGAACATGGAATGTCTAAAATGGTGTAGAGAGCAGTGGCTTGTGCCAATTCCAACCGACGTGGAATTTGGATATGATGACTGTTCTTGCGCCTTGGTTTCAGTATAGTCCCCGGGTTCACCCAGCTGTAAATGGGTTCTTCCGCCTTAAGGGTCAGGGGAGGTAAAGCAGCTAGGGAGAGGAGATGAGCGCCGCCCTCAATATGCTGGCCCCTGGAGAAGCTGAGGTCTTTGACGCCTCGCTCCCCAAGTAAGGACTGCATGGTTATGGGACACTTTTACTTTCACCTTTTACACGTAATCTTATTAGTCGTGCAATATGAGTGTAACTCCACTTGCTCAAGAGTTTCAGACAGATAGGCACATTGGATGCTTATGTTTCAATCTTGCATCTGTAAATCTATGATTTTGTAGATAGGCTATTATCATAAAATCCAACACATATTTTTGCCATGAAGTACGTGTTTACACCCAAAAACACGTCATTGATGCTACATTTTTGCATACTTCATTCTTGTTAGTGAATTCGAGAAAAAAAGAAAAAAAAAACCATTAATTTGGACGGTGGATGGTGGTCTAGAGGTAACGCACCCGCCTAGACAGCGAAAAGTCCATGTCAGAGTGTGCCGTGGTTTTTTAACCCCGTTTGTGTGTATGTGTGTGTGTGTGTGCGTGCGTGTGTGTATGTGTGTGTGTGCGTGCGTTGTGTGTGTGTGTGTGTGTGTGTGTGTGTGTGTGTGTGTGTGTGTGTGTATGTGTGTGTTGTGCGTGGTGTGTGCGTGCGTGCGTGCGCACGTGTGTGTGTGTGTGTGTGTGTGTGGTGTGTGTGTGTGTGTGTGTGTGTGTGTGTGTGTGTGTGTGACAGACACATGAAGACAGACAGACAGACAGACAGACAGACAGACAGACAGACAGAGAGAGAGAAGAGAGAGAGAGAGAGGAGAGAGAGATAGAGAGAGAGAGAGAGAGATGAACGAATGAACGAATGAACGAATTTTATTTGACAAAAGCTACAAGCCATCAGTCAAGGGGGTAATTATAAATGTCATGTTAATAATGGATGGACAGAAAAGAAAACATGAATAATAACTCGAAATCCAGACAAATATCAACAAATATTTTTATTTTTACTTATAGAATCTATTTGGTTCATAGTCTGCTTGCGTTTTTCTAGAGCTGCGTTACATATATTGCTAAAGATATCATCTCGGACATATTATTTGAAGTTAACACTTTTTACACGTAATCTTTAGAGAGAGAGAGAGAGAGAGAGAGAGAGAGAGAGAGAGAGAGAGAAAGAGAGAGAGAGAGAGAGAGAGATTTGCTTTTTTAAGATTTATTGCTAGAGCTCGGAGTTCCCCAATGGAGAGATTTTGGCAAATGCATTCTTTTAACCCACCGTTAAGGTGGCCACATTCCACCCTGGGGACAGATCTGGCTGTCAGTGTAAATTGGCTGTTGCAGATCTACTTGTCATGTTCATACCTTTTGAAGTCACGGCACATTTCTCTGCCTGATATTCGGACTGCTCTCCCCTGGTGGAGAGTGTCGTCACAAGAGCAGCACCACCCATTTTTTTTTTTTCTTTTCCTGTCTACAACTGTATTTGTTTCCCTATCAGAGCGGCTTTTTTCTACAGAATTTTGCCAGGACAACTCCCTTATTGCCGTGGGTTCTTTTACGTGCGCTAAATAAAGATGTGTAACACACGAGACCTAGGTTTATTGTCACATCCAAATGACTAGCATCCAGACCACCACTTATGGTCTAATCAGACTAACGGATTTGGGAGGGGGGGGGGGGGGGTTATGCCCAAACGGGGATCGAACCACCACACACTTCCGACCCGGACTGTTTGCTTTCTAGGCAGGCGCGTTACCTCGAGACCACCGATCTATGAACATGTATGCCATACTTCCCATACCAGTACCATTGCCTAGGTCAGAGTAGGCATAGGTCTACTAATTTTTTTTCATTCCTAAACTAGAGCTCCAAGGTTCACTAATGGTGACATTTTGAGCTGCATTCCAGCTGTGGGGATGTATACTGGTTATGTCCGTGTTTCCGCAACCCACCAAACACTGACATGAATTATGGGATCTTTAATGTGCATATAAGATCTTCTGCAAGTGTATGTATAGGAAGGGGATTAAGGCACTGGCAGGTCTGCACGTAACGGAGATTGTAAAAAATATAAAAAAAATCCCCCCAAAGTCACCAGATTCCCCTGTGGGAATGCAGGGGACCTGTCAGTATAAATATCCCCACATTCAGGAAATTCTGCGCTGGAAATTTCCTTTTTCCTATCACTCTCTTTGTGTCTGCCTTGTTCCTTTTCTCCCTGCCACCTCCTTCTTGTCTATTTTCTGCCACTTTGGTCCATCCATTCTTCTGACTTTTTTCCAGAAAAACTTACAAGATAACAATTCTCTCTTATGCCAGTCAGATGTTCTGGGCCCGACTTGTCGGGCACTTATAACGGCAGTGCAATGCATTTTCGCTCATATAACAGACAATAGTTGCTGTTCAAGCATTCAACGAAGAAGAAGAAGAAGAAGAAGCAGAGAAGAAGAAGAAGAAGAAGAAGAAAGAATTCACCAGACGCTGATATCAAGATTCAAACTCAGGACTTCATGACCCATGAGATTGAAGTTAAACGGTCTTAACCACTTAGCCATGGTGTCTGTCTAAAAGACATCATTTATGGAGTCCAATCCAATCCAATATATCATTTATGGAGTCCAATCCAATCCAATCCAATCATGTTGTTTATAGCCCAGCTGACCACACAGGCCATATTGGGGCCGTCACCTCATCAATTTTAAAATTCAGATTAAAACTGTGCGACTATATATAGATTAAAACAGGGTATAAAACCAACTCTGTTGTCCTTGCTTGTATCAACACCCTTGTCTACCATAAGGGTCAGCCCAGTATGGCCATCGTGTTGTGGGAAAACCCACTTATTTACCCATTGATTTTATGGAGTCATTGCCTAGTTTATACATCAGATATTTCACAACCAACCAACACACAGCTAGGCTCAGAAACACATTTTATACACAAACAAACTCTGGAAAAAGTAGATTTTTTAAAAGTTCACTTTATTCTTTCCTCCTCTGCTGCATGTGATAAAGGCATCAGTGTTACTGTACTAAAAGGCTGAAGTGCAGCACGCACACACACACACACACACACACACACACACACACACACACACACACACACTGAGCAAACTTGAGAACTTGGACGTATACACATAAACAGAGCACTGTTCTCATACAAATGTTTTCTACTCAGCGGACCACACAGCAAGCAATCACAGTGTCATGTTTTAACTGCTTTAACTTGATGGGACCAAAAAAAAATCCTTCAAATTTACAATCTGTGATTTTGTTTAAACCAAAAAGCCAAACAAGGACATACTTATCAATAAATCACACCTTAAATTCAATAAATCATGCCTTAAATTCAATAATTAACCTAACTTCAAAAACACCCTTAACTTAATAAATAACACTAACTCAATAATCACACTTAACTTCAATAAATCACACATCACTTCATGTCATGCCAGTTACAAGCTGAAAGGTCTAGAGTCTGACAGGTCTCTCACTGTTTGCAAAATCAGCAAACAGAAACTTCCCCACCTCCCCCTCCTCCCTACCCATCCCATCACAACCCTCCCCTCCCCATCCCTATCTCCCCCCCCCCTCCAACCCCTTTGTCCTACATAGAAACAGAAGAAAACAGAACATCAATCCAGAAATTTATCACATGTGATCATTAAGCCCAAATTCATGAACGTGATGAAACTGATGATAAACGAATCTCAAAGTCTGATCGTCATTGTATCCAAAACCCCTCAACATTCTCACCAACGCATGGGAAGCTTCATCTTCCTTCCACCAGAATAAATATCTCAAAAAAGAAAAAGAAAAAAAGAAAAAAGAAAAAAAAAAAGGGGGTTGAACACTTTTCTGCAGTCTTTGGTCAATTCTCCATGATCCCTCTGGTTAAACTGACCACAAGACTGCTGAGAAATGGCGAGGTTTTTATTTCTCATGTCCAGCACCTTTTCTGACTTGCTGATAATTATGTCGTCAGCATGATTTCTTGTTCATGATTTGTTTGTCAACGGTGCATATACAGGGTCATCAAAATACATGCATGGATGTTAAAAAAAACAACACCCTTACAGAGTGGAAGGAACTGTTCACCAAATGGCAGATTCAGACAATATATGGGGCCAGGATAGCACAGTGGTTAGAGCGTTCTGTTCATGATTTGATGGTCCAGGACTGAACCCAGGTTCCAGCCTCCACTGAACAGCTTGATTTTTCCCCTGGAGTTAAGTACTGACTCCACTCCACCCCCCCCCCCCCCCCCCCCCAATCCTTCAGATGAGACTATAAACCGAGGCCCCCATGTCCAAGTGCATGCAGAATATCTTGCGCACACAACAAAACCGGGTCTGCTTTTTGGAAGAGTAGGTCATTATGTGCTGGTAAGAAAGGATGCCAATTTTTATTTTTTTTAAATGCATGCACACTGGTGTCAAGTTTAGACATCCCTGAAGTTGGAATGCAGCGACCTTCATGGTGGGCAAAAACGGCCACACATGCAAAACTCCAACCACTGGGGAACCTCAGAATTCTGGCCAAGGAACAAACAACTCCCCCACCCCCCCACCCCAAAAGAAAAAATGACGTACAACAGGATTATGGTTTGAATTGAGAATGACAGTCTGTTGTTCCACTTTCAATAGAAGCATTCTGATTGTGCACTTTAGTCATAATCATCTGCCCATGAAATGAATATGAATGAAGTTTTGAAAAAAAAATGCTACCATTCAAATGTAAAAACTGTACACTTTTGTAAAAAACATTGCAATCAACGCACCATATAAGTAAATGCAGTTTTGTTTCAGTCGGCAAGAAATAATTCAGTGCAAAAATAAAGATCTGATTTTTAAAAAAGAAAAAAAAAAGAAAAACTGCAATTCAAAGAACAACAACAGTCCCACACAAAAAAATCTGCATCAACGATGAGTCACGACCCTCCCCTCTTTACCCTCCAGTTTCTTCAACACAAGCAGCAACACAGAAACCAACCAACCAACCAACCAACCAACCCAAAGCCAACAAAGGAAAGGCACAATGGAAGACTAGGCAAAATAAACCAACAAAAAAAATTTTTTTAAAAGGCAGCCTACAATCCCTGCATAAGTGAAGTCTTTAGTGTATTTGGGTAACCATACCTCTCACCCATTTCCAACTGATGGCATTCAATTCACACAACATAACAAACGCTGACAGAGCAATACTAAGAGAACAGTGACCGATTTTTTTAAACTGCCACGATGAGAATACAAACTGTCATCAGCACTTTGTCAGCTTCTTCTTCAGTTTTGTTTGGGTTTTTGTTGGGTTTTTTTTTGGGGGGGAGGGTTGCATGTACACACTGTTTTCAAAAGTACATTATTGGATATTATTTACATTCCCTCGTTTCTCACTAGTGACCAAAAAAGGGGGGTAAACAAGTTGAACACTGATCTCAATCCAGCACACTGAAGTCTGTCTGACACACTGACGAACACAGTCAGAACGAATCCAACAGAGGGGGTTGACCCTGGCAACATTCTGTAGAAAAAAGCCACTCTGATAGGGAAACAAATACACTTGCATGCAGGAAAAAGAAAACAAAAAATGGGTAGGCGCTGCACTTGCGGCGACACGCTCTCCCTGGGGAGAGCAGCCCAAATTTCACGCAGAGAAATCTGCTGTGATATAAAGTGGTACAAAGTACAAAACCACTGACCAGTCACTGTGCTATGACCCTTGCCACTTGACATGAAGGTGGAAAGTTATAAATAGCAGAACTGTGTGTACTACAGCTGTCAGTTTACCAAAAACTTGTAACAACACAAAGAGCAGAACTGTGTGTACTACAGCTGTCAGTGTCCCCCACTTTCAGCTGCTCTCAACTGCTTTTCATTCCAGCCCAGCCCAGTCCAGCTGGTGCTATTTACAGCAGAAACTGACCACACTCGGACTAGGTAAAAGGAAGGGGCATGCTTAATTTAGCACTCTTAACTGAGTGATGTTGGATTTGTGTGCTGTGACTCCATAATCCTAACATGATGAGCGTGGGGGTCAGGTTGTCCATTTTGAGATTTCAACTGGTGATGAATCCATGAAGCTTTCTTCTACCTTGCACTGCAGTATCAAGGATCTCAACTGGTGATGAATCTATGAAGCTTTCTTCTACCTTGTACTGCAGTATCAAGGTGGAATTTGGTTTCCTTTTGTTTTAAAAATGTGTTTTAACTAAAAACACCCCACCCCTCATCCTGGTCATCTATTACATGCAACATTTGTCCATTTCTCCTTTTGTCACTTCCTGCAATCTGGCACTTCAATTTTGTGATAACTTTTCATAGAACTACCTGATTTTTCAATCTGTTTTTTATCACTGAAAAGTTGTTGTTTTTTATCACATACATGCTGACAATTGAAAACTGACCTTCAGTGCATTATGACTGACTTATTATGTGGTGGAGGATTGCATCTGAGGAATATGTATGCAATGAGCATTACTGATGATCACACACAACACACACACACCACACACACACACACACACACACACACACACAATAGGAACAGAAACAACACATACATAATACTAAACTCAACCGAAAAAAAAAATCAATCATTAAAGACCATAACTACAATTGCATACAAATATAAAAAAATAATATATTTTGTAAAGGTAACCATAATCTATAGCATGTGCATATAAATGATAGATAACAAGATTATATATAGCCAAATGCTACACACTAGCACCCATGAAACTCTCATCACTCGCTAGGTATGCACACCAGGACAGCAACAAACTCTACACATCATACAGACTTAGGAATGCTACACACACTAGTTACAGCAACAAAACTCTCACATCACTCTGACTTAGGGAATGCTACACACACTAGTTACAGCAACAAAACTCTCACATCACTCTGACTTAGGGAATGCTACACACACTAGTTACAGCAACAAAACTCTCACATCACTCTGACTTAGGGAATGCTACACACACTAGTTACAGCAACAAAACTCTCACATCACTCTGACTTAGGGAATGCTACACACACTAGTTACAGCAACAAAACTCTCACATCACTCTGACTTAGGGAATGCTACACACACTAGTTACAGCAACAAAACTCTCACATCACTCTGACTTAGGGAAGGACAAATTGCAATCAGGACCAGGTGTCAATCTTTCAGATAAAATCAATACAATAATAGACATCAATATCAAACCTATTACAGACTTAATCCATCACACTTGCAAATTAGTCCCCCTGGCTAAAAAAAAAACTAACCAAAAACAAATTTAACAAAACAATAACAAATGACAAAACAATATGACCAAAAACAAACCTCTCCCAATAAGAAAAAAGTCATGCTGCTACAGTGAAGGTCATCATGAAAATTCATTTCTTAATCTCTTCAAAACACAAAAATACACAGAACCAGCACCCCCCTCCACACACACACACACAACCCCCCCCCACCCGATCTGAAGGACTTTTGGGAGGAATGAACTCAGCAATGATGTTAACTTCAGAGGAGAAATCCTCTTAAACAAGATTCAAAGCGGGTCAGCAGATCACGAGCACAAAGCATAATGCTCTAACCAACCCAGATATCCTGTCCCCCCTCAATTGTTTTATTTTTCTTGAACACACTTTTCAATTGTGTGAGAAGTAGCAAGAACTCAAACACTTATTTATGCATACAGCTTTCTAGTATTCAAGAGAAGTTAGTTTAGTTGCTGTTTTGAAGTATCTCAGATAAAGACTGTTCCAATTTCACTTTCCAGGGTCAAGTTTTCTTGCATGAGAGATCAAATATTTCACATCCATTACATCACCTTTTCTATCACAGAATACAGCCACCGTTTTATTTTTCTTCTCCCTCTCTCTGTTTTTTTGTTGTTTCTTTTTGTACAGAACCAGTCAAACAAAAACCTACCTTTATTTTTTTAAATTTTACACAAAAAAAACCCTAACTCAGCCATCTCTCAGACATCCATAAAACCTTGCAAATCCTTACTGAAAACCTCTTCTTACCAACATACAACTTTAACTCATTCACCACAATAACCAAAAAAACCCACAATAAAAATTCAAACCCTCCACAGCACACTCAGTAACAACTCCCCTCACCCACACCACCCTCTACCCATTCCCCCCCCCCCCCCCACCCCCCCCCCCCCCCCTCAGTCGGCCCCCTCAGACAGAGACTGGGCACTGGTGCTGCTGGGCAGAGCGTGTCGCTGCTGCAGCCTGACTTTGGCCTGGTTCCTCAGCGCCGCGTTTAACCGCCACGCCATGCGCTTCCACAGCCACTCTGGACACAGGAACGACAACCAGCGCTGCACAGCAAAACACAGCCACTGTTATCTGCTGTACAGCAAAACACAGCCACTGTTATGTGCTGTACAGCAAAACACAGCCACTGTTATCATCATTATCATGTGCTGTACAGCAAAACACAGCCACTGTTATCATCATGTGCTGCACAGCAAAACACAGCCACTGTTATCATCATTATCATGTGCTGCACAGCAAAACACAGCCACTGTTATCATGAGCTGCACAGCAAAACACAGCCACTGTTATCATCATTATCATGTGCTGCACAGCAAAACACAGCCACTGTTATCATGAGCTGCACAGCAAAACACAGCCACTGTTATCATCATTATCATGTGCTGCACAGCAAAACACAGCCACTGTTATCATGAGCTGCACAACAAAACACAGCCACTGTTATCATGTGCTGTACAGCAAAACACAGGCCACTGTTATCATCATTATCATGTGCTGTACAGCAAAACACAGCCACTGTTATCATCATGTGCTGTACAGCAAAACACAGCCACTGTTATCATCATGTGCTGCACAGCAAAACACAGCCACTGTTATAATGTGCTGTACAGCAAAACACAGCCACTGTTATCATCATGTGCTGCACAGCAAAACACAGGCCACTGTTATCATCATTGTCATATGCTGTACAGCAAAACACAGCCACTGTTATCATTTGCTGAACAGCAAAACACAGCCACTGTTATCATGTGCTGCACAGCAAAACACAGGCCACTGTTATCATCATGCGCTGCACAGCAAAACACAGCCACTGTTATCATCATGTGCTGTACAGCAAAACACAGCCACTGTTATCATCACCATCGTTTGACTTTAAACCCAAGGATCTGAAAAGTCATGGGTTCGAATCTTGGCAGCATCTGGTGGATTAAGGGCAGAGAGACTTTTACAATCTTCCAGGTCAACTTCAAGTGCAGACCTGCCAGTGCCTCAATTCCCTTCATGCACATACACGAGCAGAAGTTCAGATATATGCCTGCTAAAGACCCTGTAAATCATGTCAGCATTCAGTGGATTACAAAAACATGAACATACCCAGCAAACACCCCAGAAGTCGGATGCAGCTACCTTCATGGTGAGCAAAAACACTGCAGGTATATACGCAAAATCTCACCACTGGTGAACCTCAGAGCTCTAGCCAAGGGGCAAGACAATGCCAATGAGTAGCCGGTATGATATTCACACACAAGATGGAGCATTTCATTTACTAGTCTTCAGCTTTTCTGAAAACTTTGCCATTTTCTAAGCCATCCACACCACACACAACACTACACACAACCACATCCAACACCACCACCCCATCCACACCACACACAACACTACACACAACCACATCCAACACCACCACCCCATCCACACCACACACAACACTACACCTAACCACATCCAACACCACCACCCCATCCACACCACACACAACACTACACCTAACCACATCCAACACCACACCACCCATCCACACCACACACAACACTACACCTAACCACATCCAACACCACCACCCCATCCACAACCCACACAACACTACACCTAACCACATCCAACACCACCACCCCATCCACACCACACACAACACTACACACAACCAACAATCCAACACCACCACCCCATCCACAACCCACACACAACACTACACCTAACCACATCCAACACCACCACCCCATCCACAACCCACACACAACACTACACCTAACCACATCCAACACCACCACCCCATCCACAACCCACACAACACTACACCTAACCACATCCAACACCACCACCCCATCCACAACCCACACAACACTACACCTAACCACATCCAACACCACCACCCCATCCACACCACACACAACACGCCCAAACCCCCCACCCCAACCCCACACCACACCCCCACTCCCTCCCCACAACATTCATCAGTGCTGACTCCACTCTCCACTAAAGTTTTTCGGATGAGACTGTAAACCGAGGCCCCGTGGACGACAGCACGCAGAACATCTTGCGCACACGTTAAATCCTGTTCCGCTTTTCATAAGAGTAGGCCATTGTGTGCCGGTGAGAACAGATGACACGATTTACAAAACTGCATACACAAGGGGACTGGATGAAAAAAAGCACATGAATGCTTATTCCATTATCCTCGATATAAAAGAATTTAACCAAATAATTTAACCATAACCCCCCCCCCCCAACGGACCAGCAGGGTGTGGGGCAGGTATCCGGTGGTGTGTGTGGAGAAGCCCAGGGTGCGGACAGCGCTGCGAGCGAAGGTGGGGGCGGAGGGGATGAAGAGGGAGGTTCTGGACAGCGTCTCGCTGTAGCGCGTCATGCGCGTCGACACGTAGAACGGCAGCAGACACTGCACCACGATCCCGCTGCCCCGGTACTCAAACTCCAGCGCCCGAGAAAAGTAGTCCAGGTAAGCCTGGAAATGTGGGGAAAAAAAGTAGCACAGGTAAGCTTAGAAATAGGAAAAGTAGTGCAGGTAAGCCTGGAAATAGGAAAAGTAGTGCAGGTAAGCCTAGAAATAGGAAAAGTAGTGCAGGTAAACCTAGAAATAGGAAAAGTGGTGCAGGTAAACCTAGAAATATGGGGGGAAAAGTAGTGCAGGTAAGCCTAGAAATAGGAAAAGTAGTGCAGGTAAACCTAGAAATAGGAAAAGTAGTGCAGGTAAACCTAGAAATATGGGGGGAAAAGTAGTGCAGGTAAACCTAGAAATATGGGGGAAAAGTAGTGCAGGTAAGCCTAGAAATAGGAAAAGTAGTGCAGGTAAGCCTAGAAATATGGAAAAAGTGCAGGTAAGCCTAGAAATATGGGGGGAAAAGTAGTGCAGGTAAGCCTAGAAATATGGGGGGAAAAGTAGTGCAGGTAAGCCTAGAAATAGGAAAAGAAGTGCAGGTAAACCTAGAAATATGGGGGGAAAAGTAGTGCAGGTAAGCCTAGAAATAGGAAAAGTAGTGCAGGTAAGCCTAGAAATAGGAAAAGTAGTGCAGGTAAGCCTAGAAATAGGAAAAGTAGTGCAGGTAAACCTAGAAATATGGGGGGAAAAGTAGTGCAGGTAAACCTAGAAATATGGGGGAAAAGTAGTGCAGGTAAGCCTAGAAATAGGAAAAGTAGTGCAGGTAAGCCTAGAAATAGGAAAAGTAGTGCAGGTAAGCCTAGAAATAGGAAAAGTAGTGCAGGTAAACCTAGAAATAGGAAAAGTAGTGCAGGTAAACCTAGAAATATGGGGGAAAAGTAGTGCAGGTAAGCTAGAAATAGGAAAAATAATGCAGGTAAACCTAGAAATAGGAAAAGTAGTGCAGGTAAACCTAGAAATAGGAAAAAGTGCAGGTAAGCCTAGAAATATGGGGAAAAAGTAGTGCAGGTAAACCTAGAAATATGGGGAAAAGTAGTGCAGGTAAGCTTAGAAATAGGAAAAATATTCAGGTAAACCTAGAAATAGGAAAAGTAGTGCAGGTAAACCTAGAAATATGGAAAAAGTGCAGGTAAGCCTAGAAATATGGGGGGAAAAAGTAGTGCAGGTAAGCCTAGAAATAGGAACAAAAAAGTCCTGGTAAGCCTAGAAATAATTTTGAAAAAAAAAAAAGGATGAAAGTATAAATCATGTTAACTCAAATTTGTTGTTTTTGGGAAGTCGTCACACTTTTTTTTTCACGAGTTCATAAAGTCAATGGTGAAAAAAGCAGAAGCCTTATCCCCCCTTCCCCCCTTTCTTTTTACATGTTAATTTCTCTTTTTTTTAAATTGTGACTGAAAAATACACAGACATCTATGTACATATATGTGTGTGTGTGTGTGTGTGTGTGTGTGTGTGTGTGTGTGTGTGTGTGTGTGTGTGTGTGTGTGTGTTGGTGAGTGAGTGTGTGTGTGTGTGTGTGTGTGTGTGTGTGTGTGTGTGTGTGTGTGTGTGTGTGTGTGTGTGTGTGTTTAAATATGTATGTATTTCACACAGAAACACATACACACTCAAGTAAGCTGCACACACATACATGTACATATGCATACACAAATACAACTCAACTCAATACACACACAAACACACACACACACACACACACACACACACACACACACACACACACACACACACACACACACACACACACACACAACTGACCTTTGTTGCAGCATAGACGGAGACTTGAGGAGTGACATGCACACAGGCCCCTGAAGACATGTTGACCACTGCCCCCCTCTGCCTGCAACAAACACCATGCCTCACTGACCATAGTGACCACACCATGCCTCACTGACCACAGTGACCACTCAATGCCTCACTGACCATAGTGACCACACAATGCCTCACTGACCATAGTGACCACTCAATGCCTCACTGACCACAGTGACCACTCAATGCCTCACTGACCATAGTGACCACACCATGCCTCACTGACCATAGTGACCACAACACAATGCCTCACTGACCAAGTGACCACACAATGCCTCACTGACCATAGTGACCACACAATGCCTCACTGACCATAGTGACCACTCAATGCCTCACTGACCATAGTGACCACTCAATGCCTCTGACCATCCAATGCCTCACTGACCATAGTGACCACTCAATGCCTCACTGACCATAGTGACCACTCAATGCCTCACTGACCACAGTGACCACTCAATGCCTCACTGACCACAGTGACCACTCAATGCCTCACTGACCACAGTGACCACTCAATGCCTCACTGACCATAGTGACCACTCAATGCCTCACTGACCATAGTGACCACTCAATGCCTCACTGACCACAGTGACCACTCAATGCCTCACTGACCACAGTGACCACTCAATGCCTCACTGACCACAGTGACCACTCAATGCCTCACTGACCATAGTGACCACTCAATGCCTCACTGACCATAGTGACCACTCACTGCTCAGGGTCAGTTGTACAGATCAAACAACACATGACAGCATATTAAACCAACAAAACTTCTTACCTTAACCTCTTAACTGCCAGTGCATCCTATATGCTGGAGAATAAAATTCTTATGTACCACTTGCTATGTTCATGTCCCTAGTACTCAGAAAACACCAGCTGAACAATCCTGATTTTCTGCTATATGACAGTATCTATGAGGTAGATTGCTTTCAGGCAAGCTAAAAGTAGAACAGTTAGCATATTTCACAACAAAAAATATGTCCAAATCTATTTTTAAAAATAGATGAAAATACATTTTTCTCATCCCCACTGTCATTCTGAGTACCCCCCATCTCAACAGCGTCACACGTGAGTTGAAGCAAAATCTCAGTCATTTTTTTTCTTATCTTCACAATCTCCAGAATCATACAAGATAGTTTTCATCACTGTCAGGATCATCTAAAACCTCATTTGCCTCTTCTTTAGCTGTGTAAAGTCATTGATGCTTCAACGAGAACAGTTACCCTTTTGGAACAAGTCAAGTACAGTCCAAGCAGTCATAAAAAATAACACAAATACGAGCTAAGAAACTATCATTTTTGCCATATTTCTGTAGCTATATGTTGCCAAGCAACAGAAGAGTGATCTTCATTAATTTTGGAGTTGTTTCCCTTTAACTATAGTCAGGGAAACTAGCTTATTTACACCTATAACCATGGACATTTTCTGAGGTGTAGGCGTATGGAGTGAACATTTCACCAAAGAAAATTTCCGGGGTGGGGCAGTCTAGGGGTTGATAAATGTGAGGAAACTAAAAGACCTTCCTCATCTTCTTCTTCAAAAGGTCAGACAGCAGCTACTCTATTCCCTGCCTTCTTTGTCCACTCTCCTGCCTTTTTCCCCAGAAAGACTTTGGTAACTTACTGCACATGTGAAAAATCACTAATTACTTCCCTTTGACAGTGTGTCATCTGCTACTCCTGGTTTGTTTCAAACATGCACTCACACACATTTGAACCATTATTTTATTTTCGGCATAAAAGTCTTAAGCTTAACATCATCCTTTGAGAGAATAATTTCCACAGACATAGGTTGACTTTCACAGGTTTTCAAGGAAAAGCAGTATGACACACCAGCAGACATCACAGCTGTGGCAGTATCACATATCAACAGACACCACAGCTGTGGCAGAACTTTTGCCTGAATACAGCAGGGCTTTCCTAACTCATCCTTCACAGAAATTCTATGAGCCACGATATGCTTAAATTAAACCATTATAGCTTGAGTATGGGTAGATCTCACATGCATGCCCACACATCCACTCTCTCTCTCTCTCTCTCTCTCTCTCTCTCTCTCTCTCTCTCTCTCTCTCTCTCTCTCTCTCTCTCTCTCTCTCTCTCTCCTCCCCCCAACACACTTGTAAACATACAAAACTTTTTTTGTATGTCTAATATCACTATTTTGTGAAAATACATAAAACTGAACACACAACACACACCACACACACACACACACACACACACACACACACACACACACACACACACACACACATGCAAACTCACTCACCTCTTAACCATCTGAGGTAAAATCATGTGTGTCATCTGAAAACAACAGAAGATTTCATCTTTAAAACCTGCACACCCTTTCCTCTTGGTGTTCACCATTATGAAACACAAACACAGCAACATAGAACACTCGGCCTTTTGTATCAATTATAGTGTCTTCAATTAAACCCTTTTCAGTATTCAACAGGGCTTACCTTCTTTGTTTTTTCAATCCCTCTTTTCCTAATGACTTCCAAAATCAACATCCCCGAAGTTGGAATGTGGCTACCTTAATGCTGGGCTAAAAATAGACATGCATGCAAAATGTCACTACTTGGTGACCCCTGAGATTTAATCAAGGAACAAACAAAAAACAAAAACAAAATTAGTACTGTTAGTCAAACTGTAGTAGTTGTAGAGACATAAATCTTTTTTTTTTTTAATTCTTTTATTTTGAGGATACTTGAATAAGCACTCATGTGCTTTTTTTTTACATCCAGTCCCAAAGTGTATGCAGTTTTGTCCATTTTTTCATCTGCTCCTCCTCCTCCTGTTATCTTTATTTGTATAATTGTTATTAACAGAAGACAACTTTTGAACATTTAAACTCGAGTTTATGAAGACAGTCTTAAGTTACATTTTCTAAGAACAATCAATGCTGCAGGTTTATGGTTTCATGACAAAAAAATCCAACCAAATCCTATTCACTAAGACATTTTATATAAATTCATATACTTCATTCTGTATGTTGAGATGATGGAAGAATACTCACCATTGTTGCTGCTGCCATGTTCACATGAATCAGCTGCCACAGTTTCTGTAACAGCAAAAACAAGTGAGATATGAAATATCCTTTTTGGGGGGGAACGTTTTCTTTTTGTATGTGTGTGTGGTGTGGTGTGGGTGGGGTGGTGTGGTGTGGTGTGGTGTGGTGTGGTGTGGTGTGGTGTGGTGTGGTGTGGTGTGGTGTGGGGTGTGTGTGTGTGTGAGTGAGTGAGTGGTAAATGATATATCACGTTTTTAGTGTGTATACAAGTGTATCTGCACTTGTGTCTGACTAAATCCACATAACTACAATAACCATGTGTTTGTAAGAATGCATCCGACTGTCACTTCATGCACAGAAATGCCAGAGCTATCCACACTGCCCTCCATTAACAACCCCCTTTACAAATTCACTGTAACCTCACAAAACATAAACCACCATCAGATTTATAAATCATAGGATTGCAGGCAGCAGAACAATGCCCTCTTGTGTGAAACCTGCATTCTCCAGATATTAAAATAAAACACTGCATATAAGTCAATATGCTAACACTGAAAGAATGAAAAAGTAAATCTGGTTATTTGCTTTATCTCTCTTCTCTCTCTCTCTCTCTCTCTCTCTCTCTCTCTCTCTCTCTCTCTCTCTCTCTCTCTCTCTCTCTCTCTCTCATTCCCATACACACCATGCATGCATGCACGCCAACCGACACGCATGCGCACATGCGCACGCACGCACACACACACACACACACACACACACAAACTCGAATACACACACACTCAAATACACACACATACACAAACACACATACACAAGCACACACACACAAGCACACACACACACACACACACACCACACAACACACACACACACACAACACACACACACACACACACACACACACACACACACCATACCTTTTCAGGTACATCCAGGAACATTTGAGGATAGGCGTACATGACACCCACATTGTTCACTGCAGACAAAAAAAACAAACATTTCTTTCAATACATTTTGTTAATCTCTCATCATTATACCATGCTGTTTATCATTCTCTCATTATTTCATAACTCAGTGAAAGCTATTAGTTTAAGTCTCTTCATCTAAATCAAAATCAAATGAAGAAAAAAAAAGCAAACAACCTTTTTTTGATGGTCTATATATTATATATATGGAAAATACAGAATACATGCAAGCAGCCCATGTCATACATCAGACATTGATATCATGATTAAAAATAGCATATCAATTTCTGTATCATTAACACAATGATCCACAATCTATCTATGCTATAGAGTTGTGCAGTGCTATGAATTGACCTAGAATGCCAATCTCCTTGCTGGCCACAATGTCTATAGATCTATACTATAGATACATGTGTGCAGAGAGCACTATGAACTGTTACCTAAAATACCAATATACTTAGTGGCCACAACGTCTATAGATCTATACTATAGATACATCTACACAGCACTATGAACTGTTGTCACCTAGAATGCCGATCTCCTTGCCAGCCACAATGTCTATAGAAAGATCTATACTATAGATACATCTATAGATACAATAGATCGATACATGTGTGCAGTGAGCACTATGAACTGTCGTCACCTAGAATGCCAATCTCCTTGCTGGCCACAATGTCTATAGAAAGATCTATACTATAGATAGATACATCTACACAGCACTATGAACTGTTACCTAAAATACTGATTTATACTTAGTGGCCACAGTGTCT
>CM060336.1:46835596-46843096 GCA_030674155.1 Stramonita haemastoma
TGTCATAAGTAGGCTTTTTCATAAATGAAATGAATACATCTTATTAAAGGAGATGAATACATTTTATTAAATGAAATACATCTGATAAAGGTGATGAATACATTTTATAAATGAAATGAATACATTATATAAACAAACAGATAATCCAGTCATGACTAACTGCCGGCACTAACCAATTTCCTGAGCGGCTTTGATCAGTTTCTTCTCCTCTTTGCTCAGCAGCACGATGTTCATTCCTCGGCGAGCCAGCTCCATGGCATACGCCTTGCCGATGCCATCACTGCCCCCAGTCACCACTGAAAACACAAACACAACAGGGCCCTGGCTAATGTCATGTTAAAAAGTGAACATCAATCTTTTTAGGTATTTCTTGGTTCCAGAAAAAAAAGGATGGAAAATGGAAAAGATAGCACAGATGTCAGTTTCCCCACTGTCAGCTCCTTTCAGCTGCTGACTAATCCATCCCATCCCAGCCCAGCTGGGGCCAGCTGGTGCTATTTATAGCAGGAACTAACCGCACTTTCACTAGGTATAAGGAAAGGGCATGCTAAATTTAGCATTCTTGACTGAGTGATGTTGGGTCTGAGTGTTGTGATAGCAGAAAACAGACAAGAAGGTGGTGACAGGAATAAAAGGAACAAGGCATACAAACTGACACAAAGAGAGATCAGAAAACAGGGTCCAATTCCTCGCACAAATTTTCAGAGGGTGGGGATGCTTTTTAGTATACTGACAGGTACCTGGCATCCCCACAAAGGCAATTCTAATGGTAATTAATATTAACACAGACTTCTCCAACAGTGCAACAGTGCCAACACTTCTATTCAATTCTATTCTTTCTGTATCTTGGGTGCCTGAGTCAGTGTGTCACTGTGTGTTTATTTTAAATATGTGTGTATTTTATTTTTATATCTTGAGGATAATACATAATAGAATAAGCACTCATGTGCTTTTTTACATCCACTCCCGTGTGTATGCAGTTTTGTAAATTTCGTTATCTATTCCCATCGGTACACAATGGCCTGGGTAATCTTCCAAAAACAGGAAGGGTTTTGATGTGTGGGCAAGATGTTCTGCATGCATTCACACACGGACCAACGTTTAGACTAGTCTCATCTGATGGACACTTGGGGCGAGTTGAGTCAGCACTGATGTTAACTGAGTCCACTTGGTGTGTGGTGTGTGTGTGTGTGTGTGGTGTGTGTGTGTGTGTGTGTGTGGTGTGTGTGTGTGTGTGTTGTGTGTGTGTGTGTTGGTGATGTGTGTCACTGTGTGTGCCACTGTGTGTCACTGTGTGTGTGTGTGTGTGTGTGTGTTGTGTGTGTGTGTTGTGTGAGTGTGTGTGTGTGTCACTGTGTGTGTGTGTGTGTGTGTGTGTGTGTGTGTGTGTGTTGTGGTGTGTTTTGGTCACTGTGTGTGTGTACGTGTGTGTGTGTGTGTGACTGTGTGGGACTGTGTGTGTGTGTGTGTGTGTGTGTGTGTGTGTGTGTGTGTGTGTGTGTGTGTGTGTGTGTGTGTGTGTGTGAGTGAGTGAGTGAGTGAGTGAGAGAGAGACTCAGAGACAGACAGACAGACAGAGACAAGGGCAGACAGACACTGAGAGGCAGACAGACAACATAAACAGGCAGACTGACAGACAGACAGAGACAAAGACTGAGAGAGGCTGACACAGAAACTGAGAGCGAGACAAAGGAGCAGAAATATTTTTATGCAGGCAATGCATTATTGCATAGCACCAGGAATGTAACAGGGTGACACCCCCACCCCCCAACTAAAAATCAGGAAATAGCCTAGATATCTTCTCAAAATAAACAGATGAGTAGCATTACACGACATTAATTTAACCTCGAGCGGCGAACGTACCTGCCCATGGCCCATATTTCTGACGCAAGTCTTCTTCCTCAGCGATCGCGCTGTACAAGTGCACGTAGGCTGCATCGCAGCGGTGCTAAGGAGAGAGAGCGACTTTCCAGCAACATAGCAAACACCTATCACAGCAAACGTGTCTCGGACATGAGAGAAAACCTTGGATATTTCTCGGAACAGTAGTTCAAAGCTGTCTACGGCCGCCATTGCGGCGTCTTGATGCACCAAACCTGGTTTTTCTTTACCAAAAAAGATAATAAGGAAGTAATTTCCCTTGGGGTCAAAGGAGGTCAGAGAGCAAAGTTCGGCCTGTTTTCGGTTTCTATCACTTGCAAGCCGAGTGACTTCCCGTGGTTGGCATTTGTTCAGTGATTTACTGATAAACAGACCTTTTGTTTCTCTGTAGCTCAAAAGATAATGGGGAAAAGCCCATTGTGCATTGTGAGCTGAATTGTTATTGAAATCGGTTTTCCTGTTGTTTTATTTTGTTATTGTCTTTTTTTTTTTAATATGTTTTGGTCAAAATGATATTTATTGAAGGTAAAGGATTAATCAAGTTTACACAACTATTCCCATCCTGCCCTCACAAAAAATACTTTTTTTAAAATGACTTATAAAAACATTTAAAAAGACAAATATCAATGTATGTTGAAAAGAACTAAAATACATGAGTTTTTTTTTTTTAATCCAGACCTCACGATACAAAATAAAACAAGCCCACAGTAGCCTTCAACATAAGCTCCAGTCATGCAGACATATAATAAAAGTACAAAATATTTATTTATTTTATTCTATTCTTTTATATCGAGGATCATGGAATAAGCACTCATGTGCTTTTTTATCCAGTCCCCGTGTGTATGCAGTTTTGTAAATATTGTCATCTGTTCCTACCGGCACACAATCGCCTACTCTATCGAAAAGCGGAACAGGATTTAACGTGTGCGCAAGATGTTCTGCTTGCCTACGCACACGGGGCCTCGGTTTATATAGTCTCATCCGAAAGACTTTTAGGGAGAGTGGAGTCAGCACTGATGTTAACTCCAGGGGAAAAAATCCCTTCGACCGGGAATCGAAATCGGGTCGTCAAATTGCGAGCGCAATGTTCTGACCACTAGGCTATCCCGTCCAAGGGCAAGATTAAAATTTGAGCAGCCAGATGTAAGACAGCCTCGAGCATAAAGTGGACTTACAATTTGTCCATCAGATATTTCTTCAAAAGTTTCTTAAATGTGTGTTTCGAAGGATCGGAATTTAAAAAGGGGGTAGATTATTTCACAATGTTATTTTCTGAATAAGCAAGGCTTGAATTATAGAGATTATTATGGGGCCTGGGCAGAAACAGTCTATGAGCAGGCCTGTTTTTATTGACAGCGAAATTTTCAACAATTTCCTTTGGTCTTTCCCGTTTAATATATGTACTTCTTCTTCTTCTTCTTCTTCTTCTTCTTCTTCTTCTTCTTCTCTTCTTCTTCTTCTCTTCTTCTTCTCTTCTTCTTCTTCTTCTCTCTATGACCGGAACGGTCGTGGAGGAGACATGAGAGATGATTCTGCAGCCAGCCATCGCCATCCAGACCTGTCCTCCGCCTTTCGAATGAGTGTTGGACTGTCCAGGTGGGTCCACTCCTTGATGTTATCCATCCAGCTTTTGGTTTGTCTGCCTCGGCGCCTGCCACCTTCTAGCGTTCCTTGTAGAACTGTCTTGGGGAGGGTGTTGTGGCGTGTGACATGGCCGAACCATGCCAGCTTCCTTTTCTTGACAGTGGCTAGTAGGGGTTCCTGAGGGCCAGCCAGTAGTGCGACTTGACTTCGCACATAGGTGTTTGTTTTCCTATCCTTCCAGGAGTATGTAAAATATAATAAATAAATACAAATATATTGTACATACATAGACATTAGATGAGGTACAGACTATCTTTGAGCGGAAAGAATACCTAGTTCTTTGTAGCTGGTGGTGGTCAGTGTATTAGGATTCAATCGGATTAGTTTGACAGCTCTTTTAATATGTAGGCGGCGTATAATTATGTTTTAGGTTTGTTTCATTTGCACTATCCCATAAGGTAGAAACATAATCTATAAGAGACATAACATGTGCGTGAAAGAATAGTTTTCTTGACTATAGATTTAGAAAAAATATATATATGTCTAAGTTGATATACTCCATACTAAGATTCGTTTTCTGAATATAGCGATGTTTTCTACCCAGAATAATTCATTGTCAGTTACTGCACCTAGTGCTTTATGTGTAATTACTTCTCCAATTTTCGTCCTTGTGTGTTTATTTATTTATTTATTTATTTATTTATTTATTTATTTATTTCTTTTATATCGAGAATAACAGAATAAGCACTCATGTGCTTTTTTTCATCCGGTCCCCGTGTGTATGCAGTTTTGTAAATATTGTCTCTGTTCCCACCGGCACGCGATGGCCTACTCTTACGAAAAGCGGAACAAGATTTATAGTGTGCGCAAGATATTCTGTGTGCGTTCGCACACGGGGCCTCGGTTTAAAGTCTCATCGAAGGTTTGTGTGTGTGTGCGTGCTTGTGTTCGTGCGCGTGCGCGTGCGCGCACGCGTGCGTGTATGTGTGTGTGCGTGTGCGTGTGTGTGTTTATTTATTCATTTATTTATTCTTTTATATTTATGTATTCTTCTATATCGAGGATAATGGGATAAACACTCATGTGCTTTTTACATCCAGTCCCCGTGTGTATCACTCACTCACTCAGTCCCATGTCCCAAAGGACGTAGGGGGGACATGAGAGAAGACGCAACAGCGATCTTTTTCCATGCTTCACGATCCTGTGTGGCTAGTAGGAGGTGTTGAGGGGTTGGGCGGTCCAGTCTTTGATGTTGTCAACCCATGATTTCTTTTGGCGGCCTCTTCTTCTCTTGCCCTCGACTGTTCCTTGCAGGATGGTTTTTGCTAGGGTGTTGTGTCTTGTGGTGTGACCAAACCACATCAGCTTTCTCCTCTTTATGGTGGAGAGCAAAGGCTCTTGGGGGCCCACACGCTTTTTGATTTCTTCTTTCACATAGTTATTGGTCTTGTGTTCTTTGTATGATATTTTGAGAAGTCTTCTGTGGCACTTGTTCTCGAATGCTTGGATTCTCCTCTCTAACTCTGCTGTCAGAGTCCATGATTCACAGCCATATAGGAGGATAGATATCACGAGGGATTTGTAAAGGTGGTATTTGGTGCCAAAGCTGATGTTGTTGCTTCTGATGATCTTCTCGAGTCTGACTAGAGCAGATGTTGCTGTTGCAATTCGAGCTTTCACTTCATTGTTTGATGTGCCATCTTTTGTTAGGATGGAGCCTAAGTATTTGAATTGGCTCACCTCTTCTAGTGTTTCTCCATTCATCTTTATTTCCGTGATGTCATTACTTGCGCTGTTGACCATGATCTTTGATTTCTCTGTACTGACCTCCATGCCGTATGCGCTCGCTCGATCTGTTAAATTGTCTGTGAGGATTTGCAGTTCTTGTTTGCTGCTGCCCATGAGGTCAATGTCATCTGCAAATCTGAGGTTGCAAAGGGGTCTTCCACCAATGGAGATGGAAGTGTGGTGGTTTTGCAGTGTCTCTGTCATGATGTTTTCGAGGAAGAGGTTGAAGAGTACAGGTGAGAGAAGGCAGCCCTGGCGAACCCCAACCGTGGTCTTGAAGAACTCGCCCACGTGGTTGTTCATGAAAACTGCACTTTTTGCGTTCTCGTACAGAGCCTTGATGACTTCAATTAGGCAGCTGTCAATGTTGAAGTGCCTGAGTACTTTCCAGAGGCCGTCATGCCATACCCTGTCAAAGGCTTTTTGAAGTCTATGAAATTGTGGTACAAGTCTTTTTGGTGTTGGAGATGCTTCTCTATCAGAATTCTCAGATTGAAAATTTGTTCCATTGTGCTGCGTTTTGGTCTAAAGCCCGCTTGTTCTTCTGCCAGGAGTTTTTCTGCTTGGTTTTTCAGTCTGTTGAGGACTACCTGCAGCATGATCTTGCTAGGATGACTTATGAGACTGATGGTTCTGTAGTTCTGGCATTTCTTGAGGTTTCCTTTCTTTGGCAGGGGTATTACAAGAGACTGTGTCCATTCTTTTGGCCATTCTTTGGTGTCGTGGATCTTCTGACAAAGTTCTGTGAATCGCCTTGCTGTTTCATTCCCTCATTTTTTATGAGTTCAGCTGGGATGTTATCAATTCCAGGGGACTTCCCCTTCTTCAATTGTTTAATAGCTGCATCTACTTCACACCTTAGTATTGGTGGGTCTTTATCTTGGTGTTCAGGGGGTTTGTCAGAAACTATGTTGGTATCTGGGCGTAGTGGGTAGTTGTACAATCCCTCACAGTATTCTGTCCAGCGTTGGAGGATGGCATTGTTTTCCGTTAAAAGATTTCCTTCTTTGTCTTCAATAACAGAGGCCCCGTGTGTATGCAGTTTTGTAAATCTTGTCAAATGTTCCCACCGGCACACAATGAGAGAGAGAGAGAGAGAGAGAGAGAGAGAGAGAGAGAGAGAGAGAGAGAGAGAGAGAGAGAGAGAGAGAGAGAGAGAGAGAGAGAGAGAGAGAGAGAGAGAGAGAGAGAGAGAGAGAGAGAGAGAGAGAGAGAGAGAGAGAGAGAGAGAGAGAGAGAGAGAGAAAAGAGAACAAAACTGTGCAAAAGAAGTAAGGGATATAAAGAATGTCTGGAATAGTTTCCCTGACTCCGTTTACCGAAAAGATCACCACCGCTAGAATTTCAGGACTGGTGAAACCAAGAACAAAATAACCCCTGATATAACCCCCTTACCACCCTACTTACTACGCCCCCACCCCTAACTCGCCCTCTCTCTTCCTTGCCCCCCCCCCCCCCCCCCCCCCCCCCCCCCCCCCCCCCCCTTCTTGTCCTGGTAGGTGTAAACATTGAACATCAGGAATGTTGGGATCATCGTTGATGAGGGTGCTTGTGTTACTGCTGCGGGTAAAACGATCTGAGTGAGGTTACCAGCCATCATTATTTTTATATTATTCTGTTTGCCAGTTGCTTGTTTACTGGGTTGTCTGGGTGGTTGGTAAGTTAGTTGGAAGGTTGCTTGTTTCATTACTTGCTTCCACTGACCATCCAACTAAGCAATCAAGCAATCAAGTAACCAACCAATCAACCAATCAACCAATCAACCAATCTCTTTTTTTTTGCTTGGGTGTTTTCCCTCTAGGGGTTGTTGGGTTTACTTGTGTTTTTGTTGTTGTTGTTTTCGCTCCTCAGCTAGAGCTTCCAGGCTCACTAATGGTGAGGTTTTGCGTAAGTGGCCGATTTTTACCCACCATTAAGGTAGCCGCATTCCGACTTCAGGGATACTAGGCAATGACTTACTGACTGACTTGATGCAAAAACAAATGGCATGTCATAGTTTTACTGCTTGTTTTGATTAAACCATGACCAACTGTGTCGATACTAGTGTGTGAAATTGTATGACAATCAACAATTTTAATATCAAACTGGACTGGGTCTGGATCAGTTTGATTTCTTCAAGAAATGGAGTAGTATCAACAAAATCTCTCCCCAGTCTCGCATATAATTATGACCATAGAATAAAATTGGCCATGCCGTTTATGATAGTTATGTCTATCAGTGTCATCCCACCACTTCCTCTTTCACCAC
>CM060336.1:46845596-46848096 GCA_030674155.1 Stramonita haemastoma
GGATTTGTTTACCGCAACCCTTCTGAGCACTCTGACTGGTATGATCATTTTAATGAGATGATGGAAGCTGTTTCACTAAACAATAATGAAATAATTCTTTTTGGTGACTTTAATATAGATCTCTTGAAACGCAATAAGCGATGGACACAGTTGTATGAAAGTTTTGGCCTCCTTCAAGTAATAGACACACCAACCCGTGTTACCCCCTCCTCTGAGACATTGATCGATCATATCTATATTAGTTCAAAGCAAAACATCGTAGAAATATGTTCTCCCCCTAATGGATGTAGCGATCATTATCCTGTCTGTCTTACTTGGCTGAAAAAAGGCGTTAAAATTCCTAAATTAGATCACAAAGTAATAACATACAGATCCTTTGCTAATTTCAATGAAAATGATTTCCTAAATGACCTCTCACATTCTTCTCTTTCAAATGTTTATCAGTTAACTGACCCTAATCTAGCATTTGAATTTTGGCAAAATACTTTCATCAACATCTATAATAAACACGCCCCTTTCAAAATAAAACGAGTTAAACATACTCCGAAACCTCCTTGGCTAAGTAAGGAAATTCAAGAGGAAATAACCAAAAGAGACAAACTCAAAGAAACCAAACAATTCACTGACTTTAAGAAGCAACGAAATAAAATTGCATCAATGAAGCCCAATGCCAAAAAGAAATATTTTCCTGACCTCATATCAGATAGCTCAGGCAATAAACAGAAAGTCATAAATGGAATACTATAAATTCTCTAACTAAGGAAAAATCAATAAAAGCACCTGTCATAAAAGATATTACTGCCACCACTTTGAACCAACATTTTTCCACAATTTCCTCCTCAAAATGATAGCTCTTATTTCAATGACCTTGCCTTATTGAATGAATTATGTATTTCAAAAAAGATCACTTCAAATGTAGTAATCCCATTCTTGACAGTATACGAAGTGTACTTTTTCTCTTATACATCTCAAGCAGACATCTGCTCGTGGTCTAGATGGCTTAGATGGAAAAATCCTTAAACTTAGTGCTCCTGTAATATGTGATTCCCTAACTTACCTGTATAACCTATGTATTGATAAATGCTGCTTCCCCAATATTCTTAAACAAGCCAAAATAATCCCTCTGTACAAGTCAGGTGATAAAACCGTTCCTTCAAATTACAGACCTATTTCAATATTACCAGTCCTTTCAAAGCCGTTAGAAAAACATATTTATCAGTGCCTTATGTCTCACATTTCAAAGCATAACTTACTTCATCCAAACAGTCTGGCTTTAGAAAATATCATTCTTGCCATACAGCCCTGATTAGCCTCGTTGATGAATGGTTAAAAAATATCAACAATAACAAATTTACTGGTCTGCTACTCCTTGACTTTGCAAAAGCCTTTGACGTCATAGATCACAACCTTTTAGTCCGTAAATTGAAACTATATAAATTTTCTGATGATGCTTTGTCACTCGTAAAATCATTTCTTTCTAATCGAAACCACACTGTTTGGCTAAATGATGAACATTCTGAATTTCTTTCACAAAACTTTGGTGTTCCCCAAGGATCAGTATTAGGGCCTTTTCTTTTTTCACTATATATCAATGATATTCCTTTATCTGTTACGAAAGGCGTAACTGAACTTTTTGCTGATGACACCTCTATCTATTCTTCTTATTCCGACTTGAAACAACTATCTCACTATATGCAAGAAAATGCCAATCAATTATTGGAATGGACAAAACAATCATATGGCCCTAAATCATCAAAAAATAAAATGTATGATAATTACATCTCGACAAAAACGGCAAAATATAACCTTTGTTTTGCCACCAAGTTATATTGATAATAATGTTATTAAAGAAGTAGACACGCATAGACTCCTAGGAGTTACTATTGATGATGATCTTTCCTGGTCGCCACATAAATTATTGATTTTCTATATAAACGAATCTCTCAAAAATATTTTCAGCTCTCTAAAATCAAACACTTTCTTGACCTAGATTCTCGTAAACAGTTTTATTTTACATATATTCAATCATTTATTGATTACGCCTCAACATTGTATGATGGATGTAGTGCTAATAGCTTAAAACCACTTTTAAGAATCCATAAACGAGCTATTAAAGTGATACTCTTAAAGCCTTCCACCTTGTCACCCCAAGACTATACTAAATTGGACATTCTCCCCCTAACTTACCGTCTGGAATATAATAAAGCAATCATAATGTATCGTATAATGAACGGTCTTGCTCCATCTACCCTGATATATTTTAGATTCCCAATTAATCAGTCAAGATACACCAATAATATAATAATTCCTAAACCAAGGCTCGATCTCTATAAAACAAGTCTTCGCTACTCTGGAGGAATTATTTGGAATTCTTTACCAAAAAATATTAAAGAGAAAAGTAGTACTGTATCTTTTAAGCGTAACTATAAATCTTTCCTGTTTCAAAAAAGTACTCAAACATGCTCCTAAACTATAGTCATTATCATTATTATACATGTTA
>CM060336.1:46850596-46893096 GCA_030674155.1 Stramonita haemastoma
TGCTTCTTTGTTGTGTCACTGTTTGATTGTCTGTTCTTCTTTGGGCCATTTGGGTTTGTTTTCTTAATGTTTTGTGTTGATGGTTTTTGTTTTCTTTTGTTTGAGGGTTGTTATACCCGTTTTGTTTTGATGTTTGTTTTCTTATCTGAATGATTCTTTAATGTAGCCAGTGTTAACGATGATGACTGTACAGAACCATTGGGATAAAGGATAACGAAGGTCAGCCATCGTCATAGTCATTATGGATTGTCATTATGGATTGCCATTATGGATTGCCATTATGGTTTTTCATTATGGATTGTCATTATGGATTGCCATTATGGATTGTCATTATGGATTGTCATTGTGGATTGTCATTGTGGATTGTCATTGTGGATTGTCCTTATGGATTGTCCTTGTGGATTGTCATTGTGGATTGTCATTGTGGATTGCCATTATGGATTGTCATTATGCATTAGTATGGATAGTTATTATGGATTGTCATTATGGATTGCCATTATGGATTGCCATTATGGATTGTCATTATGGATTGTCATTATGGATTATTATGGATAGTTATTATGGATTGTCATTATGGATTGTTAACTGGGGTTAACGATGTTCAGTGTCAGTGTCTCTTTAACACCTGTGAGGTTAAGGGTCACTGTTGCGGTGGGTTACTGGGGATGGTCAATAGTGACTAGTGGATGACTGGCGGTTCAGGTAGAACACTGAATGCTTACATTCATGATTTCAATATCTGTCTGTCTATCTGTCTATCTATCTATCTATCTATCTATCTATCTATCTATCTATCTATCTATCTATCTATCTATCTATCTATCTATCTACTATCTATCTATCTATCTACTATCTATCTATCTATCTATCTATCTATCTACTATCTATCTATCTATCTATCTATCTATCTATCTATCTATCTATCTATCTATCTATCTATCTATCTATCTATCTACTATCTATCTATTATCTACTATCTATCTATCTATATCTATCTATCTATATGTCTGTCTATCTTTCTATCTATCTCTATCTGTCTGTCTGTCTGTCTGTCTGTCTGTCTGTCTGTCTGTCTCTGTCTCTGTCTGTCTGTCTCTCTCTCTCTCTCTCTCTCTCTCTCTCTCTCTCTCTCTCTCTCTCTCTCTATATATATATATATATATATATATATATATATATATATATATATATATATATATCGATTCCTCTATCGATATACCAATCATCTATCTCACAGCACACATATCCAACACCACTCAGTTAAGACTGCTATATTTAGCCCGCGTTTTCCTTTTACCTAGTCCAAGTGTGGTCAATTCCTACTATAATTAGCACCAGCTGGCCCCATCTGGGCTGAGATGGGATGGATAAATTAGCTCCTGAGAGGAGCTGAATGTAGGAGAAATTGACAGCTGTGATTTATCTATCGAATTATCTATCGATCAATCTATCCATCGATTTATCTACCTACCTATCTATCTACCTATTTATCTATCTATCTATCTATCTATCTATCTATCTATCTATCTATCTATCTATCTATCTATCTATCTATCTATCTATCTATTATCAGCAACGCTAATCAAGCTTGTCTTGTTGCTTTACTTGCATGTGTGTGTGCGCACACAAGTGTGCTGTGTTTGTTTGTTTGTGTGACCTTCTGCATGTGTGGGCGTATTTCATATCGTTTTTTCCCAAGCCCCCAACCCCACCCACTTTCCGTCCCAACTCCTTGTCAAAAATCCTCCCCCACCCCCACCCCCGCTGCAATCCCATCTTTGGGTGTGTGGGTATTTGTGTGCTATATAAATCAAACATTCATTCATTTATTCATTGGGATTTGCGGTGAAGGGATGGAGGTGTCAAGATAGGGAGGGAGGGCTTATAGCCAGTGCAGATTTCCTGCTTCAAACTCAGGCTGTTTTCCCTGCAGTCAGCCACCATGTCGCCACAGTCCAAAGCCACCTTTTTGATTGTCCTGTCTAAGGCATAGAGGTTAAAGCTAGATGGATAAGAGCATTTGACTTCAATCTTTGAACCCGGGCCGTCAGGTCACAAGGTCAATGCTTTAACCACTTGGCTATCCCGCCCCGGTGGCTTTTTTAAGATACTATTTTCTGTTGACTAGGGACATCTCTCTTGTTGTTGTGGATTTTTTTTATAATATGATGTGAATGCATGTAGCACACCAGACCTCAAGCTCAGTATATCGCCTCATATCAAAACAAACAAAACAAATATGTTTGAGTATGTGTGAGTGTGTTGTTGCGTGGGCACACTGGTGCGCACACGAATGTTTGTGGTTTTGCTTGGGTGGGTTTGCGGCTGGCTGAGACATTGCTGACTTGTGGGTGCTCTTTATACTGTGATGGGTGCCTGCTGATGTTCAGAACCTGTGTTGTGTTATATTGATATTATTTTTACGTGGTTTTTGTTCTGATATATGGCTTGTAACCCACTGGAATTTCTGTTTTTTAGATAATAAAGTATTTTGAATTTGAATTTGAAATAAAACAAAACAAGACACACCAAAGCAAAACAGACGAACTAAAACAAAAGAAAACAAAGCTTCTTCTTGTTTGTAGAACGCTCGGACAGCAACCAATGTTGTCTGGCATATTCATGAGCAAAAATGCGCTGACCCGTTAACTGCCTGACATGTCAGACCCAGCGCATCCAACTTTGACATGGGAGAGAATTGTCTTTTTGAAAAAAGAAAAGGCAGGAGAGTGGACCAAGAAGATAGAAAACAGTCAAGAAGGAGGCGACAGGGAGAAAAGGAACAAGACAGAAACAAAGAAAGGGATAGAAAAGAGGGAATTCCTAGCACATAATTTCCAGAAGATGGGGATATTGTTTATACTGATAGATCCCCTGTATTCCTCAAGAGACAAAGCAAAACACCCCCAGAAGGCGTCGCCACAAGAGCAGCGCCACCTTTGTTTCTTTTTCTCTGTGTCTGTATTTGTATCTCTATCAAATAGGCTTTTTTTCTAAACATTTTGCCAGCAACAACTATCTTGTCGCTGTGAGTTCTTTTACTTGCGCTGAATGTGTGTCGCACACAAACCCCCGGTTTATTGTCTCTTTTGAAAGACTAGCGCGAGACTATCAGTCAAGGTGTAGTGAAAATGGGGAGGGGAGAGAGAGAGAGAGAGAGAGAGAGAGAGAGAGGAGAGAGAGAGAGAGAGAGAGAGAGAGAGAGAGAGAGAGAGAGAGAGAGAGAGAGAGAGAGAGAGGGGAGAGAGAGAGAGAGAGAGAGAGAGAGAGAGAGAGATTGATTTGATTTGATTTGATTTGATTTGATTTGATTGATTTGATTTATTCTTTTATACCGAGGATAATGGAATAAGCACTCTTGTGCTTTTTTTCATCCAGTCCCCGTGTGTATGCAGAATTGTAAATGTCATCTGTTCCCACCGGCACACGATGGCCTACTCTTACGAAAAGCGGAACAGGATTTAACGTGTGCGCAAGGTGTTCTGCGTGTGTTCGCACACGGGGCCTCGGTTTAAAGTCTCATCCGAAGGACTTGAGAGAGAGAGGAGAGAGAGAGAGAGAGAGAGAGAGAGAGAGAGAGAGAGAGAGAGAGAGAGAGAGAGAGGGGAGAGAGAGAGAGAGAGAGAGAGAGAGAGAGAGAGAAGAGAGAGAGAGACAGAGACAGAGACAGAGACAGAGACAGAGAGACAGAGACAGAGAGAGAGACAGAGAGAGAGAGAGTGTGTGTGTGTGTTGATACAAACGGGGATCGAACCCGCTCTCTTCGCTTTCTAGGCATGTGTGTTACCTCTAGACCACGGATACACGTAGTGACTGAAGCGAGATGCAGTCTCCTGCTACAACCTGCAGTCACCTGCTGCAGTCCTCTGCTACAACCTGCAGTCACCTGCTACAATCTGCAGTCACCTGCTACAACCTGCAGTCACCTGCTACAACCTGCAGTCACCTGCTGCAGTCCTCTGCTGCAACCTGCAGTCACCGGCTACAATCTGCAGTCACCTGCTACAACCTGCAGTCACCTGCTACAACCTGCAGTCATCTGCTGCAGTCCTCTGTACAACTGCAGTCCTCTGCTACAACCTGCAGTCCTCTAAAGTGACCAGAATGGCAGGGCAGTGTCACAGACAGGGAGTGCAGTGGAGTGCTGTGGATGAACTGGGCTGCACACCAGGAAGGCATTGCGCCACTGCTGTGTGACAAACAAACGTCTCTCTCACGGTCAACACTGCAGGCTGATGGTTAAAGTACAGTCCACAAATATCCCCCAGCAACCAAGGCGTATATTATTTCCCCTTTTCTGTCAGCATCTCCCAGAGAAGTGTGTGTGGAGGATGGGGGAAGGGGAGGGACTTCCTGATGACTTTCCCCTGCTGTTACTGCAGTTTAACGCTCCTTCCTCAGAAACCTGTCTAGAATGTGACGTCAGTTCCGGAAGCAGGACGTTGCCAAAAAAATTTGTGTGACAATGCCACGACCCCCCTGGGTGCCCTGTCTGCTTTGATGTCAGCCCTGACACTGACACTCACAGCAAACAGCGGTGTCCACCTGTCTGTGTTCTCTAATTGGCTCCAACGATGTTTTCCCTCTCCAAAAGTCAGAACGCAGTTTGTTTGTTACACGATAGTGCTGCGTGTGTGGGTTACGGGGCAGTGCTGGCCTGCTGCGTTAGTTAGTAGTTGTGGGCAGGAGCGGTTTCATCACCACCTCCTGCATATTCAGCATCAGGAATGACATACAGGGCTACCCTCCGGCCCGCTGACGATGGGCGAGACACAGTTCGGGCTGATGAGGTCTGGCCTTACCCCCCTCCCTCCCGCCCTCCCTCCCCCTCCCACACACCCCTCACCCCCACGGCTGGCTGGCGTTGTGGAGGATGGTATGAGGAGGAGGAGAGGAGGAGGAGAGGAGAGGAGAGGAGAGGAGAGGGTATTTAAAGACCCTGCCTCCTCATCTCTGCCATTTTATACACGCACCTCGCTGCTATTGGTTTCTATCCGCAGGGGTTTTTAGGATCTATCCTATAGCTTGACTGTCAGTCTCTTTCTGTTGCTGGGTGTGTGCTCTAAATTCTATCTCTCTCTGTTGAGGTTTCTTTTCTGAACGTTCTGTTAACCTTATGGAATCGGGAAACCAGTAAAACAAAAGAAAAAAAATCTACCAGGTAAGGGACATTTTAAAGTTTTTTCTTGCAAAAATTTCAAAGAAGCAGAAAACAAAGCAGAAGAAGGAAAGAAAAGGAAAGAAACTGAAAAATAAAACGCAAAAAAAAGACTAGTAAGAAAAGAGGGTGACAGACCGTGGCTGTGAAGTGAGAGAGGGAAACAGAGATCAGCATGAAGCTGGCTGTGTTCAGTGCTGGCACTGTTCTCCTGCACCTGGGTAAGTCTGTTTTTGTCTGTTTATCTGGTCATTTCTTTATCCATGTGCTTATTCATTCATTCCTGTCCTTATTCATTCATTCCAGTGCTTATTCATTCATTCCAGAGCTTATTCATTCATTCCTATGCTTATTCATTCATTCCAGTGCTTATTCATTCATTCCTGTGCTTATTCATTCATTCCTGTGCTTAGTCATTCACTCCTGTGCTTAGTCATTCACTCCTGTGCTTATTCATTCATTCCAGTGCTTAGTCATTCATTCCTGTGCTTATTCATTCATTCCTGTGCTTAGTCATTCATTCCTGTGCTTAGTCATTCACTCCTGTGCTTAGTCATTCACTCCTGTGCTTAGTCATTCATTCCTGTGCTTAGTCATTCATTCCTGTGCTTAGTCATTCATTCCTGTGCTTAGTCATTCATTCCTGTGCTTAGTCATTCATTCCTGTGCTTAGTCATTCATTCCTGTGCTTAGTCATTCATTCCAGTGCTTAGTCATTCATTCCTGTGCTTAGTCATACATCCCTGTCCTTATTCATTCACTCCTTTATTTTCTGTCTATCTTACCCGTTTGTCTGCCTGGGTTGTTTTTTTCAAAGCCAGCCTTAACCTCTTCGCTTGCTCGTCGTTGTTTCTTTCCTTCAGAACCCGTAACAGTGTTGTGCTTCTTTTTTTTTTCCTTTTTCGTTTTTTCTTTCTTTTCCTCCTCATCTAGAGCTCCTAGGTTCACCCACGGTGAGATTTAGATTTTGCCTCTGCCATCGTTTTCACTCAAGCCAGCAAGGTAGCTGTATTCCGACTTCGTGGATGAGTGCTGTGTTTTATTCTGATGGCTATGCATAGGGAAAGTGTGAACACTGAAGGCAGGCAGCTTTGTCTATAATTATGTATGGCCTTTCTTCTTTATTCTGTGTACCTCACGTGTTTGGGTCTTCATTAACGCTTTGTTGCACTGTGGGGTTTAGATTTCATTCCTCGGCTACAGCTCCGTAAAGTTGACCTGGGAGATCGAAATAATCCCCACCTTTGATTAAATCACCAGACGCTGTCGCTGAGATTCGAGTCCGCGACTTCATGGCCCCATGGAATTGATGTCGAACGATCGTAACCACTGCGCCATTTTTTTTATCTGACTTGTGTGACTTACCTTACATGGTGGTAAACGTCATGATGTGGTCTTAGTATAGTAGTGTGATGGGAATGTCACCAATTAAAGTGAATTGATATGATATCATCTTTTCTCTCTCTCTCTTCTCTCTCTCTCTCTCTCTCTCTCTCTCTCTCTCTCTCTCTCTCTCTCTCTCTCTCTTTTCTCTCTCTCTCTCTCTCTCTCTCTCTCTCTCTCTCTCTCTCTCTCTCTCTCTCTCTTTACATGGTGGTAAACGTCATGATGTGGTCTTAGTATAGTAGTGTGATGGGAATGTCACCAATTAAAGTGAATTGATATGATATCATCTCTCTCTCTCTCTCTCTCTCTCTCTCTCTCTCTCTCTCTCTCTCTCTCTCTCTCTCTCTCACTCTCACTCTAGCTAGCTAGCTAGCTAGCTAGCTATCTATCTATCTATCTATCTATCTATCTCGTCTCCACAGCTCTTCGCTTCACTTCGAAATTCTTTCCCCTCGTTATCCTTTTTTGTATTATTCTAACATGGTTTTTAATATTTTTAAAAATAAAATGTATGTCTCCCTTTCTGACCTTTTTAACCTTTATTTGAAATTATTTTTAGTAATAAACAACAATAGCCCCTACTCAAGGCACATGATGGATGGAAAAAAGTATGTCAATACTTATCTGTAAGCCTTGGGAATAAAGATTATTAATCAATAAATCAATCAATCCTTTTCGCTCGTTGTAACAGTCATTAATACTGACGCAACCAGTTTTGTAGGGGGGGGAGGGGGGTTGCTATTCTCTTAGTACTGTCCTGCGCTCCTTGGCATCACAGTTGAGGCCTGTACGTCCATTCTGTGGTAATGCAAGTCCATCTTTTCCTTGATCTGTTTCGCTCTCACCCGCCCTTCCCCCCACTGGCTGTTCCATGTACAATTGTCTTTTTCCAGGCCGGTGCTTCTGTAACATGGCCATCCCCATCAATTCTTAGTTTCTTTTTCCTTACAACAGTCAGCAGATTCATGTCAGGTCCAGTAGCCTGGCTTATTCGCATCCTCACTTTGATTTTTTTTTTTGGTTACACGTTTTGTGTGTATCTTATTCTTCATCAAACGCTCAGACAGCAACTATTGTTGTCACATGAGCGAAAATGCGTTGCGCTGCCGTTAAGCTCTTGACAAGGCAGGCCCAGCGCATCCGACTTGGGGCGTGGGAGAGAAACATAAAGGCAGGAAAATGGACCAAGAACGCAGAAAATATATGAGAAGGAGGTGACAGGAAAAAACTGGACAGAAACAAAGAGACGGATAGAAAAGAAGGAATTGCAAGGACAAAGTTTCCAGAAGATGGGGATGCTTTTTATACTGACAGGACCCAAGCATCCCCACAAGTGAGGACTGTGCATGAAATTTTGAGTAGCCATCTGCATCATCTTATCTTTCATCAAATCTTATCTTCCATGGCATTTTATCTTCCATGGCATTTTATCTTCCATTGCATTTTATCTTCCATTGCATTTTATCTTTCATTGCATTTTATTTTATCTTCCATTGCATTTTATCTTCCATTGCATTTTATCTTCCATTGCATTTTATCTTTCATTGCATTTTATTTTATCTTCCATTGCATTTTATCTTCCATTGCATTTTATCTTCCATTGCATTTTATCTTACATTGCATTTTATCTTACATTGCATTTTATCTACGTACCATTGCATCGGCAACCTTCATGGTGGACAAAAACATTTGCATACGCGAAATCTCACCATTATTGAACCTCGGATCTCTAGCCGAAGAACAACCAGATAAAAACTTGAATGACAGCCATTCTTCTGAGCTGCTGACAGCAATAACTGATAAACATAGACTTAGTCATGAAACTAACAAAGTTAATTATTCAAATCTTGTAACAATAATTTTTAATCACAATTTTTCGTTCTTTGATAAGAGCTCCGAGCTTCAACAGTAGTGAAATGTTGCGTATGCGACCATTTTTACCCACCATAAAGGTAGCCGCATTCCGACTGAAGCGTTGGAAACGACAAAAGATTCTTGCCATAAAGATCTCAACATAACTTGAAGTCATTAAGATGCGCAAGTGGTTTCACAATAACAACCCAAAGAAGAATCTTAAAGGTCAGCACATGTTACAGGAGTAAAACTCTACTCTCGTGCTGTAGTAAACTGTACTGTGTCCCCGAAGTCAGAATGTGGCTACCTTACTGGTGGGTAAAAAGACACGGTCGCGTACACAAAATATCACCATTGGTGAACCTCGAAGCTCAAGCCGAGGAACAAACGAAAACCAAAAGAATAGTGTAGTGTAGTGTAGTGTAGTGTAGTGTAGTGTAGTGTAGTGTAGCGTAGTGTAGCGTAGTGTAGTGTAGTGTAGTGTAGTGTAGTGTAGTGTAGTGTAGTGTAGTGTAGTGTAGTAAGGGCAGAACTCTTTCCGTGAAATTCGCCTGCTCTCCGCGGGGCGAGCTTGTCGCCAAAGATCAGCGCCACCCACTTTGTTTATTTTTCTGTTTGTGAGTGCGTTTATTTCCCCAGGAGAGTGGCTTCATTGTTCAGAGTTTTGTCAGGAACAGCTCTCTTCTTGCCCTGGCTTCTTCAGCATCTTACATCCAGGCCTTGTCCGTCCATTGTAGCATGTATGAAGTCCTGAAACTCCACTCCTCCCCAAAAAGTTCTTCTGCATATAATTATTGAAACAGGGGATTGTGGATATGTTTACCCAGGAATGGACGTTAGCTCTCAGAGAACGTCACAAATATCAACGTTACACATCATTCAAGACCCTTTTTTAAATAAAAATGATATGTTCTAGATATTGACGTATCTTGCTTCCGTGTCGCCATTTTGCATGTTAGATTCAAGGTTCTCCCACTTAATAAAAATGTAAATCGCTACAAGGATTCTAATCATGATAAAGTTTGTCTATTTTGTAAAAATCATATTGAAAATGAACAGCACTTTTTATTTTCCTGTCCAATTTATGATGATTTGAGGTCTAAATTTCTAAAGGAATCAAAAGATCTTCCTCTGTAGGTTTTGCTGAGAGCTACAAACCCTATTTATTGACATAATCTATCAAAGTATGTGGTCCATGCAATCAGCAGACGCAAGAAAATATCTTAAGACATTAAGCCTATCATGATCTGTACTTCTATGTGAGTGTACCTACCTTTTGAACGGGATTATCAACTTTTTTTCCCTTTTTTATGCAAAACCTGCAAACAACACAAATAGAATAATTATTACAGGATTAACGTGACTGTGCAGTACTGGAATTCAAACCAGCAGCTTTGCCGTGATAACTACCTTTAATACTAACTTAACGTAAAATGTACGTTACAAATGTTTTCTCATAGTCTAGTAGGTGTGTTTGGTTTGCTATGCTTGTAAAGCATTTTCTGTTTCTCACCTTGCTTTATTTGTATAAACGCTTGGTGCATTGGTGTACAGCAAATTGAAGGGAATAGTGTGTAATGTAGAATGCCAATAGTTTTGCATTCAAGACCAAAACAAAATAATGACAAAGCAAGACATGACTGTTTGCAAATGCTGTTTGAGATATGAGTCTAGCATCACAGAACGAAAACAAAAAAATTTTCAATGTGATAGGAGTAGTCATAAAGTGTGGAACAGTTTTCTTCTTGTTTTTGTAGGTACTCATAAACTGGATCCTGATCAAACGAGGGAAGTGAAAATTAAGCAAAACTTATTTCATTAACACCTGAGAATTGTTTACGTATGCTGAAAACATATGAATATGTATCGAATGTTGAATACTGTGTATTATGTACTGCTTTATTTATTGATGCTTTCCCAAATCTACTTTGCGTTGTATTGTGGCCTAAGGCCAATGTGCAATGAAATCCTTTCAGAGCTCAGAGCTCAGTGTTTCTCTCTCTCTCTCTCCTCTCTCTCTCTCTCTCTCTCTCTCTCTCTCTCTCTCTCTCTCTCCTCTCTCTCTCTCTCTCTCTATCTATCTATCTATCTATCTATCTATCTATCTCACACACATAAACAACACACACACACACGCTCGCGCACACACACACACACACATCCAAATGACAGTGTGACATGAGGTACATTTCCAAAACTTCAAATGACATTCAGCGCTCTAAGGATCGACTCACTGTAATTCAGTGCAGTACAGGCTCTTCTGGCCTCAAAGTCTGTCTACTTTTCGGGGTATAGTAAGGCTGATCCCTCCTACACGGGTAATAATCCCCATCCCACCCCACCCCACGCCACCCCAAATAGCGCATGCATCATTTGTGAGAAAATTCTCCCTCTATTTGGTGTTCCTGTTCAACAGTCAGGCTGGAGGCAGCCTCCTCAGTGTGAAGTTTCGTGTCTGTGCTCCTGTGTCTCGTATTCTCCGTAATAGCTGGAGGGGGGGGGAGGGGGTTGGAGAGAAAAAAGTTATGATTCTCTTGTAACCCTCATAGTATTATGTAACTCAACTGTTTCTGTCTCTGTCTGTTTGTCTGTCTCTGTCTGTCTGTATGTTTGTCAGTCTGTCTGTCTGTCTGTCTGTCTCTTGCTCTGTCTGTCTGTCTGTCTGTCTGTCTCTGTCTGTCTGTCTGTCTGTCTCTCTCTCTCTCTCTCTCTCTCTCTCGGGGGGGGGGGGGGGGGGGGCCGATCACGTGATGTGAAGAAGAAGAGGGAAAGAAAATTGCTCTGGTATTTTTGTGAATTGGTTATAAGTGGCTTTAGTCTTTCATTTTTTGCACTTAGAATCGTGAGCAAAATGGGAATATCCGTGCAGCTCTACAGAGCCGTGTGTGGGACATTTGCGGCAGTATTTGCCTGTTTCATGTCGAAACGGGCAGAATTCAAATCTGCCATGCGTACCTCCACACTGACGTTAAAAAGCAGACGAGACGGTGTCTTGCTAGGACTGACCCTCACACTCCTATTTTGGGGCGGGCTTTTATTGCGGTGTGGTGATGTGGAGACGAACCCTGGACCCACCCCTCCTGGATCTACTGGCCGCAAACTGAGGCAAACCAGCTTGCTTGGTGGTACTGGTGGTCGTAGTAACGCTACAGGGAAAGCTGTAGGAAAGGCCAAAGCCAGCGCAGATGTGCCTGCCAGCACGCCAACGGTGAGACACCACAGAGAAGAGTCCTCTTCTGCAGCAGCCCCTGAGGAAGTGACGATCCATACCATGACAGCCAAATTAGAGAAGTTGGAAACCGCCTTGAAGTCAACAATGGACAGCATGAAAAGCGAAATCAAATTGTTGACAGACAGTGTTAGTGGTCTGAAAGAGGAATTGTGTGGCCTTAGACATGACATGGACAATCTTAGATCAGAAAATGTAGAGTTGAAACAGTCAAATACAGAACTTGTTGATAGGATTGGAAAGTTAGAAAAGCAATCAGATGATTTAGAAGGACGATCAAGACGAAATAATATTATTTTTCACGGACTAGAAAAGAAAACAAATGAGACTGGTGCTGACTGTGAGAGGGTTGTGAAAAATATTCTCTCTGAAAAAATGGATGTTGCAGGAAATATCAAGTTCGATAGAGTACACCGTATTAACTCCAAACCTAACTCTCCCATCATTGCCAGGTGCTGTTTTTACAAGGATAAACTTAGTATTCTGAAGGCTAAAACTCGTCTGAAAGGGTCTAGTATCTTTGTTGATGAAGATTTCTCTCATACTGTTAGGGACATCAGGCGTAAGCTGACCCCTTATCTGAAGAGTGCTCGAGCAGAAGGGAAACAAGTAAGAATGGTCTTTGATCATCTGATTATAAACGGTGAGAAGGTGACACTCAACGATCTTCAGAGAAACGAATAACTCTTTGGCCGGCCCATACATACATTCCTCCATAGACACAATTCACAGGGTAGGACAGCAAGTATAGGTACACCGGTTGAGACGCTTCAGACCGACACTGACGTAATACGGCTTCGCGCTGTGGCGGGTGACAAAGACGCTACGCCTAGGCGTAGCGTGGAGTTAGGAGACAAAGACCGGTCTAACCCTTTACTTACGTCGTCAGCTGGCGAGTTGTCGGGTAGTAGGCCTACACAGTTTTTGAATAAAGAGCCAACTCTAAATAAGAGTAATGATCGGAATACTGCTGAAAGCATTAACCTGGTGTCTAGTCTTATTAATGATGATAGTGATAATGTCAGTCTGTATGTTGTAGATCCATTGGATTGTGACAGTATAAATAAAACAAATAAACCTTTTTCTTTTTTATCTTGGAATGTAAATGGATTGCTTTCAAAACTCTCTGATAGGGATTTTGTATCTTATGTATGCAGTTTTGATTTTATCTGTTTGACAGAAACGTTTTTAGAAGATATACAGCCAGATGTGTTTAGTGGCTATAAGGCCTTCTGTAAGTCGGCAGTTAAAGTTAGTCATCAAGGGAGGCGATCCGGGGGAGTTGTTTGCTTGATTAAGCATGAGTTAGCTGCTCTTGTGAAATGTTTAGAAGTTCCATACCCTAACATTTGTACTTTTCTCTGTGACAAATCATTATTGTGTACCTCAAGAAATGTTTTGCTTGTATGTGTGTATATCCCACCTGAAGGTTCTCCTTTTTATAACATGTTTGACAATGATAGTGGGATTGCTATGATGGAAGAATATTTAGTCAATTGCATGGTGACTTTGGATGAAGTTGATATAATATTGTGTGGAGATTTAAACAGCAGGACATCAAACTTGTCTTGTCATCATGTAGCAAATGACGAGATTGCAGATCTCCAAAGTAAAAGCATGTCTCTCAGTGGTAATCGGTACTCTGAAGACTCTATTCTCAATAGTTATGGTAAATTATTATTGAATATGTGTACTACACTTAGTTTACAAATTCTGAATGGCATGTGCACTGGTGATAAGCAAGGACGCTACACGTACATTTCCGATGGAGGATGCAGTGTTAATGATTATTTTCTAGTGTCAGATGATTTGTTCTCTCAGATTTTTGACTCATGTCGTTTGTATGTTGCGGAACGTTCTGATTCAGATCACCTTCCTGTTGAACTACATATTAATTCATTGTATAAAACATATGCAATAGCTGAAGAGCCATCTGTTGTGGAAAAGATTGTGTGGGATGAAAACAAACTCTCAGCGTATAAAGATAATCTTTGTGAGGAGGACACGTGTGTAAATTTTTCAAGTGCCTTACAGATGATTGATGAGAACATTAATGAAGCTCTAGATTTGTTCAATGGTTGCATTAAGTCCAGTGCTGAATGTATGAAAAAACAGGTACATGTCAATAAAGGTTTAACAGTTGCTACATGGTTTGATAATGAATGTAAAAATATGAAATATAGAGTGAGAAAACTTTTGAAGACTTATCGAAAAACGCTAAAGAACGAAGACAAAAACTTGTATTGTGTTTTAAGAAGGGAATATAAATCCATGCTAGAAAGGAAAAGAAAACAGTATAATATGACATTACTTGCAGATATGGTGTCTTCAATCTCTTCTCAAGTCCAGTTCTGGAAAAGTGTTAAGAAGGCATCATTTAGAAATAGTCAACCTAAGAATAATATATCAGTTGACAGTTGGTTTCAACATTTCAAATCTTTGTTGGAGAAAGGCTCGTCAGACAACTCCATGAATACTAATGTTGACAATGATGAAAGTGAGGAGGATTTTGATCGCCCAATATCTAAAGAGGAAATTTATTTGGCACTTAGAAAACTAAAGAATGATAAAGCAGCTGGTCCTGATCAAATCATTGGAGAATTGCTGAAAAATGGAGGTGAAAATGTTGTGCTTTTTCTCCTAAAATTATTCAACAAAATCTTTGATGATGGCCTTTTTCCTGATAACTGGACTGAATCTATAATCTTAACTCTACACAAAAAGGGTGATGTTGATAACCCTAATAACTACAGGGGAATTTCTCTTAGTGACATAAGTAGTAAATTGTACAGTACCATTATTAATAATAGATTACAAGAATGGGTTAAGAAAGATAATATTACAGGTGAACATCAAGCTGGCTTTAAGAGAGGATACTCCACTATAGACCATATGTTTACTCTGCTTGCATTTGTACAGAAACAGTTTGCTCATAACCGTAAGCTGTATGTGGCATTTATTGACTTTGAAAAGGCATTTGATTCTGTTAATAGAAATTTGTTGTGGCCTATTCTCCTGAAAAATGGTGTGAAGGGTAAATTATTACGATGTTTGAGAGCCATGTACCAGAATGTCAGAAGTAGAATAAGATGTGGTACAAAACTGACTGACATAATTTACTGTACCACTGGCGTTAAACAGGGCGATGTATGTAGCCCATTATTATTTTCTGTTTTTATTAATGAGTTAGCTAGAGAAGTCATCAATAATGGTAAACATGGTGCCACTTTCCCCCAAGATTTCTCAGAATTGTTTATTCTTCTACTTGCTGATGATGTTATCCTGCTATCTGAAACGGTTGTTGGCTTACAAAAGCAGTTGAATAGCTTGAGCAGTGCTGCATCAGCGCTTGATCTTAAGGTTAATCTGAATAAGAGTAATATTGTTGTATTCAGAAAGGGTGGTTATTTAGCTGCTCATGAAAAATGGTTGTACAATGGAAAAGTCATGCCTGTGATTAATGTCTATAAATACTTAGGTATTTGCTTTTCTACAAAGCTTAGTTTCACAGCTGCATGTAAAGATCTGGCAAGTCGAGGTAAACGAAGTTTGTTATTGGTTTTGAGAAAGTTACGAATGTTGAATAATAACTCTTTTGACTTGCTCATTAAGATATTTGATGCGCAAATACAACCCATTGTATTATATGGTGCAGAAATTTGGGGCTTGGATGCAGCTGTAACACATTGTGAATCAGTGCACCTCTTTGCTTTAAAGCAGTTTTTAGGCTTAGATAGACGTACACCAAATGATCTTGTGTATAGTGAAACTAACAGATACCCTCTATCTGTTAATGTGGCTGTAAGATGTGTAAGATACTGGATTAAGATTTTGCATATGGATGAGAACAGACTACCTTTTAGATCTTATAAGATGCTTTATGATCTAGATGCCAAAGGGAAAAATAACTGGGCTACACAAATACGTACCTGTTTATGTGAACTCGGTTTTGGATTTGTTTGGTTCAATCAAGGTGTTGGAAATTGTAGAGAATTTATAAACATGTTCAGGCAAAGATTGATTGACTGCCGTTGGCAGCAATGGAGTGATCACATACAAACCAGTGAAAGATATCTATTGTACAGACAATTTACAAGTACACATGATGTCAAACCTTATCTAAAGCTTGATGTGGACATTCATCTGAAAAGAATTATGTCAAAGTTTAGACTGGGTGTTTCAGATTTAAATGTTCATAAGTTCAGATATAGAGAACATGATGTTGATGACCCCAGGTTACTATGTCCATTATGTAAGCAAGCACCTGAGGATGAAGTACATTTTGTGTTATGCTGTCCAGTATTAGAGGATGTTAGGCAGAATTACATCCCTGTAAAATATAGTAGGCAGCCTAATTCTTTTCGACTTTGTTTACTCATGGCGTCAAGTCAGCCTGAGGTTGTGCGTAGCCTCACTTTATATTTGTGTAAAGCTTTCAGAATAAGAGATATATTGTTGTCGTAGGTTATATTTGTGTATCTGACTGTTTATACAGTAATTTTTGTTGTTGTTATTAGGTTATTGTTGTTTGTGGGGTTTTTTTTCCTCTCACCAAAATACTAAGCAGCTCGGCAACCCCCCTTCATGTATGGGCCAATGGCCTTTTTGTGAATAAAGTTTTCGAGTTCGAGTTCGAGTTCGAGTTCGAGTTCTCTCTCTCTCTCTCTCTCTCTCTCTCTCTCTCTCTCTCTCTCTCTCTCTCTCTCTCTCTCTCTCTCTCTCTCTCTCTCTCTCTCTCTCTCTCTCTCTCTCTCTCTCTCAAGATAAACGAGTGTCGCTATTTTCACAAAATGTTACCACTGCCCAGAATTGATCTGTTCAAATCTAGCCTTGCTTGCTCTGGTGGTTTATTATGGAATGATGTTTCACCTTCAGTTAATGTCAATACTAGTCTATATACTTTAAACATAAGTATCATTTGATTCTAATGAATGAATATACAGGCACATTCACATGATATCTTCTCTTGTCTTGCATTGCATCCTCAACCTATCTTGGCTGCCTGCCTACCTGTCTGCCTCCCCCACCCCCACTCCCTTGCTTCTCTCTCTCCCTCTCTCCTTTTTTCTTTCTTTTTTATATTCTTTCTCTTTCTCCATACCCAATACAAATTGTGTTCGTTTTACATACACACACATATATATATATACATATATATATGTATATATATATATGTATATATATATGTGTGTGTATATATATATATATATATGTGTATGTATATATATATATATGTATGTATATATATACATATATATATATATATATATATATATATATATATATATATATATATATATATATATATATATATATATATATAGTTGACTTGATAAAAACCCACAGTTCTGCTGGGCACCGCTCCCTCCAGGCACACAGTTGAGGTAAAACAGTAAAATAATGATAAAAACACGACTGTGTTCAGCTTCATCTCTTTATTTGACAGCAAATTTTCGCTTCTATTCTGAAGCTTCTTCAATATATATATATATATTATCCAAACTTTCTCTCTGATTTTTTTCCTATGTGCTCATTTCCTTATTTTTTTAACAAAACCTCCATTTTGACATGCATTTCTATGATGTTACAACAATTGTTTATGTTATTTTTCTGGGTTTTTTGTGTTTTCATAAATTTGCTGTTTATTTGTTTTCATTGTTGTGATTTTCTTTGACAGGGCTGGATGTAAAAATAAAAAAGCCATGATGTGTGCCTACTCTTTTCCCTTAACACAAGTTTCAAAGTTTCTCTCTCTCAGTCACACACACGTACATACACACAAGCATGTACGCAAACACGCACGCACGCATGCACTCACACACACGCGCGCGCGCGCGTACACACACACACACACACACACACACACACACACACACACACACACACACACACACACACACACACACACACACACGAGGCCAAAAAAGGGATTCAAAAGTATCATCATCATTACCATTTTCATCTTCATCATCATCGTCATCATCATCATCATCACCATCACCAACAACCATCATCATTATCATCATCATCATCATCATCATCATCATCATCATCATCATCATCATCATCAATATCATAATAATAAGGATTTTTTTACTCCAAAAGTTGATCTCAGATAACCATAGTGAATTATGATAACAATGTTGATCTCAGCTAAAATGCTTTAGATATGCAAAAATGACAGATTTCTGGCAATATTATCTTCTTTCTTAGGGGCAATGAGCAAATACCAAGGAAACTGGCTTGGAAATCAACGATATCTCAGGGGACTAGTTAGTTATACTATGCTCTTAACTGATTAAAAGCAACACAACATAAAAATTCAATGCACCTTGGTTCCAGTTCCATTGTAACGCAATAGACATTAAAATCTTTGTCAGTGCGTTTTCTGAAACGAAAAGAATGTTGAGCAATTTCTGTAATGTCAAACATGAATCTTGTTATTATGAGTTTTCAATGTCCACCTCAGTTCATTTACACGTTATTTTTCCTGTCATGCCTATGCAAATTGTGGGGGGAAATTTTTTGTTTCAAATCTGTCATTGTTTTTTAACATATACGTCCCATTCCCGCCATCAGCATACAATCAATCTTTTTTGTTGTCAAATGCTCACATGGCAGCTATTGTTGTCTGTCATAGGAGCGAAAATGAGTCGTGCTGCCGTTAAGCGCACCCGACTACGGCGTGGGAGATAATTTTTTCTCTGAAGAAAAGGCAGAAGAATGGACCAAAAAGGCAGAAAAAAAAACAAAGAAAGAGGCGACAGAAGGAAAAGGACCGGGACAGAAATAAAGAGAGAGATAGAGATAGAGAGAGAGAGAGACAGAGAGAGAGAGGGGGGAGAGAGGGGGGAAGGAGAGAGAGACCGTGAGAGATACAGAGACAGACAGAGAGAGAGAGACAGAGAGAGACACACACAGAGAGAGACAAACAGAGAGAGAGAGATCAAATCAAATCAAATCAAATCAAATTCTCTTATTTCGATGATAATGAATAAGAACTTTTGTGCTTTTGTGCATCCAGTCCTCGCCCTTATCAGGGATAACATGATATAAAAAAAAACCTCTAACTAGATAAAAAAAATCAAACAAACAAAAAAGACGACAAAAACAAGCAAACAAACAACAAAATATGCAGACAATATGAAGAGATGAAGAAAAAAAACACGAAAGACAAAAACAAAACAGAGCAAAAAAAACAAAACAAAACAAAACAAAAACAAAAAACAGCACACACACACACACACACACACACACACACACACACACACACACACACACACACACACACACACACACACACATGTGTAGACAATAATAAAATGCAAGAAGCACTCACTGAGAGAACTGAAATAAGCAATCAACAATCGAATGATGGTTATGATTAAAAAAAATTTAAAAAAAATTTTAAAAAAAGACGCAAACAAGCAAGTTGTAAACAAGAAAACATGACGAGTTCAATAATTGAAAAACATCATCCCACGACCATCTATCAAAAAAAATGTCATAATTATATCATATTTTAATAAATTGCATAAGAAACTTAACCAATATCTTCATTATAAAAGCTATCAATAACAAAGTACATAAAACATGTGTCCCAGATCAAAAAAAATAATAATTAAAAGGCAAAACAAAGCGAAACAAAATATTTATATAAAAAAAACCTCCACATAGCATTAAAACAAAAAACAAAGAAAAAGATTTTTTTTTTAAAGAAAAAAAGAAAAAAGAAAAAAAAACCTGGATATTTATTAGAGAGAGAGAGAGAGAGAGAGAGAGAGAGAGAGAGAGAGAGAGAGAGAGAGAGAGAGAGAGAGAGAGAGAGAGAGAGAGAACAATGAACAATGAACAATGAACAAGATTTATTCTTCAGGCCACCAGCCCCAAGAATGGGTAAACAAAGCATAGCAAAGCAAAGCAAATAATGCAAAAGTAAAATAAAACCTCATGACATATGTGGCAACTGCTAAAACATACCAACCCCTCACCCTCCACCCTGCCTGCAGTGACCAAACTAAGGCAAACTGCCAGAGGAGCAGCCTACTTCCCCAGAAGTAGAGTTACACTGGGAGTGTAGGAAGTGTGAGAGAGAAAGGGGGGAAAGTGATGACAATCCAAATCATCAGATGATGAAAATAGAATTAGATAATCAGATGACGTGACAGATAGAGGGGGGAGAGGAGGGAGGGAGGGAGAGAGAGGGGGGGAAGAAGGAGAGAGAGGGGGCAAGAGGAAGAGAGAAGAGAGAGGGGGAGAGGGAGAGAGAAAAGAGTGAAAGAGAGAGAAGGAGAAAGAGAGACAGAGAGAGACAGAGACAGAGCTAGAGTGACAGAGGGGAGGGGGCAGAATATCAAATAGACAGAGACCAGGGGGGGTGACATTGATATCAGTATTATTATCAACATTATTGCCATCATCATCATCATCATCATCATCATCATCATCACTGTCGTTATAATCACCATCATTATCATCATCATCTCCATCATTGATCATCACCATCATTTATCATCACCATCATTATCACCATCATCATTATCAGCAGCAGAAACAACGTCATAAGTGATCCACACAACTTGCTCAAAACACGTCACGATTCTCCTACCCTTTGTCCTCTTGTCATGAGACACACATGCGCGCGCGCGCGCGCACACCACACACACACACACACACACACACACACACACACACACACACACACACACACACACACACACACACCAACACACACACTCACACACACACACACACACACACACACACACACACACACACACACACACACACACACACACACACACCACCACCACCACCACCACCTCAAAGGATGCAGAGTTTTCCTGTAGGCCAGATAATTATTCTCTGCACTTAATGAAGTAACCTTTTGGAACAGTTTATGGGGCACTGGGTTAATTATCATCATTGTCATGACTATCTGCCTGTGACCTCACGCTATGTGAGGATTACTCTGTGACATTACGATGTAGATCCTGATCCTGATTGTTGCCCAATAATGATCCTGATTAGCTGTAAATGGGTGCCTGCCCTCTTGAGGGTCAGGGAAGGTAAAGCAGCGACGGAGAGGAGATGGGCGCCGCCCTCAATATGCTGGCCCCTAGAGAAACTGAGGTCTCTGATGCCTCGCTTTCCTACGACCACATAGGTTATTGAGACACCTTTACCTTTACCATGATACTAATTATTGCCCTAGCTTTCAGCGCCTGGGCTTTATCCCAGTTGTTGATTAAACCATTGACGCTGGGGGAAACAACAAAGTGAGAGGCTGTATGATCAGTGGCTTTCCCACTCATGGAATTCCACATTACAGCTTAGTCTCTAATGATCGACTATGACTCTCTGACTAGGAGGCTTGACTTGCACAGTCCTTATGTGCTGCTGCAGCCCTGGGGACTAGTTGGCCTTTGGAGAACATCTCCAACGCTGACTGTCCTTATGCCGTCTTGGCCCAGAGAGTGGGGGTGTGCTGTGGGCAAGGCATCTCCACTATAATCAAATTCCTGCCCAGTTTCCCAAACAGCAGCTGCTTCCTCTGCTGTTTTGGAGGTCATCGTCGAACACGACAGACAGACAAACAATTATTGCCCAACCATGTTCCTGGGTATTGCCCAATCGACTTCAAGCGCCATATCTGAGATATTACCATGCAAAGTTTGCAAACTGCCCAAGCCGTCACCGTTGTATTCTAATTGTGATTATGATATTTTGTTGATGCTTTTAGCATTTACATAGGTATGTTCCATACAGTGTGTTTATTTTTAGGAATAAAGTATTATCTAAACTAAAATAGGTTTAACTGTATTTTTTGTCAAACTAGCACTAGCACTTACGTAAGCCTGCCAAAGAATACCAGTTAAGGACATACAAACAGATATCGGGGACGGGATAGCTCAGTGGTCAGAGCACTCGCTTTCCCCCATCCAAGGCTAAGCAGCGTCGAGCGTGGTTACTAATTTATTGGATGGGTGACCATTTGCATGCCTTGGCTTCAACACAGTCCCCCCAGTTCACTCAGCCGTCACTGGGTACCTGCCCTCTTTAGGTACAGTGAGGGAGAGGAGATGGGCACTGCCCTCAATATGCTGGCCCCTAGAGAAGCTGAGGTCTCTGATGCCTCGCTCCCCTAAACCGAGACTTTAAACCGAGGCCCCGTGTGCGAACGCACGCATAACATCTTGCGCACACGTTAAATCCTGTTCCGCTTTTCGTAAGAGTAGGCCATCGTGTGCCGGTGGGAACAGATGACAATATTTTACAAAACTGCATGCACACGGGGACCGGATGAAAAAAAGCACATGATTGCTTATTCTGTTATCCTCGATATAAAAGAATAAATAAATAAATAAACGATCACATAGGTTAGGGGACACCTTTACCTTTTGAAAAGATGTCATCACTTTCTCGAAGTGACAGCCCTGATACGGTATCTGTGGTCGGCGGATCCATAAACAATCGGATTGGATTGGATTGGACTAGATTTGGGTCTGGGTCTTAAGACGCCATGCCCGATGTCGGAATGTGGCTGCCTTAATCGTGGGATGAAGTGACCGTCTGCACAAAACGTTATCATTGGTAACCTCAGAGCGAAAAATATGTTCATTTTGAAATTATCTTGAAAGGACAGTTATGTTAAAAGCCTTCTCCTATCGTGTGAAGGTTGGTTGGTTTATTAAGTGCTTGTTTAACTTTGCTTTAAAGTAGCCTTTGTTAGCTTTAAAAAGTGTGTGTGTGCGCGCGCGCGCGTGCGTGCGTGCGTGTTTGTGTGTAAAAGTTTGTTTTCCTGTGTACTACATGAAAGAAACGTGTGTTTTCACGCGTGTGCGTATGTCTGTGCAACATAGATATGGGGTGGCTGGTGGCAAAACATGAATAGCCTGACGTTAGGCTTTTCATGTTTCGCCACTACCCACCCCCTATCTATGTTACACACACACACACACACACACACACACACACACACACACACACACACACACACACACAGAGCTATATTCATAATTGCGATAGTTACCAAAGCGCTCTACACAAACTCCTCACCCAAACTCTCCCCACTGTCTCTGTTACAGCCGTAGCCCTCACTCTGGGCCAAGCTGACCCCGGCACACACCAGCTGGGCGACTCCCCGCGGGCTAGACGAGGCTGGAGCATGATGCGGCTGGGGCGAGGCCTGCAGATGCTGAGGCTGGGGAAGCGCATGGCCGCCCCTCCCCCCTCCCTCCCCTCCCAGGCCACTCCGGAGAGCATGCGGCAGCTTCTGGACCAGCTGCTGGATGACCGCCAGGACGAGGTCTCCCCCCACCAGCTGCTGCTGCTGCTGCCCCAGGACGCGGACCAGGAGGCTCTGGAGGAACTCAGCGCCTTGCTGGAGGACGACCCCCGCCCCTTCCCCCCAGAGCTCCTCACTCGCTTCAGGAGGTCCGCTGACGCTGCTTTCCAGTCCAGGCGGGAACCAGCTGCTGTTTCTGACCAATCGTCTCGCTCCATTTTCCCCGCCGCTTCTCGCATTGGTCGGTATCTGGGTGACGTGTCCGCGCTGAGGGACTCTGACCCCGTGATGAAAGGACGTCATCATCAGGAAGGTGGTGATGGTGACGTCAGGATCATTGACGCCACGGCCTCGAAGGCTGTGACGTCACAGGCATCTCAAGAGGAGAGAGAAAAACAGAAGAAGCCCCAAGTCACAGATCCTGAGGCATTGTAAAACTGTTTTGTCTGTTTCAGAGTGGAGGAGAAGCGTCTAGAGAAATGGTTAACCTATGAAGTGTGAACATAATGTTTCTTTATTTATTTTTTTAATTTACGTGATTTGATTTCTCTATTCATTAAAATGTTCTCGACTTTACGACTGGAACAACACAACATTGCTAAACTACATGCCAAATTTAGCCGCCGCTGTAGTCTAGTGGTAGGGCGTTGGACTCGTAATCTTAAGGTTGCGGGTTCGATCCCAGCTTTTGGCTATGGCGTTGTGCCCTTGGAAAAGGCACTTTACGGCTATTTTCTCACCCCATCCAGGTGTAAAAGGGGTACCAACCTTGTGTTGGGGGTTAACCCTGCGATAGACTGGCGTCCCATCCAGGGGGGAGTCTATGACTCTCAGTCGCTTAACGCCACAGAAACCGGGATAAGCACCGGCCTGATGAGCCTTAGGCTCGGGACAGACATGCCAAATTTGACCTCTCTCTCTCTCTCTCCTCTCTCTCTCTCTCTAATAGCTGGTATCTCTACTGATGATAGATTGTCTCTCTCTCTTTTATGCACGCAGGAAAATAAATTTGTTTGTGATAAATTAAGGGAAATCATTTACATAGTTTCGTTGATCTCTTATAGTTAAAAGCACTGACAGTCATAAAAGTGTACGTGTACGTTTCAAATCTACTTCACCTAGCTCTAAAACAGGCATAAGTATTTATGTCAGGTGATTTCTTGTTTACATGTACATTTCAAATCTACTTCACCTAGCCCTAAACCAGGCATAAGTCTCATTGTCAGGTGGTTTGCCCAAGATCTAGACACTGCCCTAAGATCCGGATAGTGCAGGGTCCAACTAGTTGCTGTGTTGTGAGGGGAGAGGTGGAGTTAGGTCAGGTCAAGGCAGTGTTCAGTGGATGCATTGTGAGTCAGTACCTGGACTGGGCTGTTTAGATTGTGTATTGAGTTGTATAGACTATGTATTGAGTTGTATAGATTATGTATTGAGTTGTATAGATTATGTATTGAGTTGTATAGACTATGTACAGTGTGTTGGGTTTGGTTTGGGTGTGTTGTGTTTTGTCGCTCTGCTGCCCTGTACCTTGTCTGTTATACTGTGACGTGGTCAGCTGTACTATACTATACTATACTATACTATACTATACTATACTATACTATACTATACTATACTATACTATACTACTATACTATACTATACTATACTATACTATACTATACTATACTATACTATACTATACTACATTTTGCTGCATTGTATTGTACTACATTGTGCTGTTCTGTACTGCACTGCAGTGTACTGCACTTTACTGCACTGTAGTGAACTGCATCGAACCATTCTGCACTTAATTGTGCTGTACTGTATTACACTGTACTGTAGTTTCTGCACTGTTCTGCACTGCACTGTACTACCCTTCACTGCACTACCCTGCACTGCGCTGCACTGCCCTGCACTGCACTGTACTACACCGTATTGCACTGTAGTTTCTGCACTGCGATGTAACGTATCATATTGTATTAGTGTGTGCTGTGCTGTGCTGTCTTGGCAGAGTCAGGCTGTATGGTGTCCTGTGTTACGCTGTATCGGAAGCTAGTGTGTAGTATTTTGCTGTTGCATTTCTAGTTCATTGCCCTGTGGTTTGGTGCATTACATGGTGGTTCGTTGCATTCAATTACATTGTATTTCTTTACACTGACTTGTAGTTTGTTGCATTTTTATTGCCTTATAGTTCGTTCCATTTCATTGTAGTTCGTTGCGTTTGATTGCCTTGTAGTTTGGTGAGTTTCTTTGTAGTTCATTTCATTGCCTTGTAATTCGTTACATTACATTGCCTTATGGTTCGTTGCATTTTATTACCTTGTAGTTCGTTGCGTTACTTTGCCTTGTAATCTGCTGAATGCTAGTGGGGGGGAGGGTTCCTTAGCACATTCCTACCATGTTCTCACTCTAGTTTTTCTAGTCGCTTACTCTTTGTTCATGTTTTGTTTTGTGTTATTGTTGTTGTTGTTGACTTATTGTTTCCTTGTTTTTGCCTCTTCAGAGTGATAAAATGATGTGCTAAATGTGTGCTGCACACAGAACTCAGGATTAGGGAGCTGACCGGTGGTCAGACTACATGCTGAAGGTCTGACAGTGCCAAGAAACGTAGATGGCTCCTGTGGTGTTCTGCTTCCCAGATTTTGGATTGCTTCATGGATGTTTTATTCCATCTACATGTTTGGTGATTTATTCATCTGTTTGTCTGTGTGTTTATCATCAGTTACTTCTTTGACCTGTTTGGTTTTTCTCCTTACATATCGTTTCTTTTCTTTGTTCAAAATTTGTTAATTTCTTTATCTAGCATCTGTTTATCTGTTTGTTCTTTCAATTATTAATGCATGCTTATCGTTTATTGACTTATTTTATGTTTGTTTATTCGTTGATTTGCAAACTTTGAGTTTAGCATACAGCTTTGTTAGCAACTGTGAATATTTTAATTGCCCTTCAGGGATGATTAAAGTGTTTTTGACTTGACTTGACTTGACTTGAATATGTATAACATTAGTGCCAACCTGATCGTCTTCATCGCCGCTGTCGTTGGTAGGAGCTCCACACAATGCCACCAGGGTTCGCCATCTTCTCTGCTGATTTCTACCATCTCCTGTAGCCCTCCCAGACCACTGATCTCAGTGATGTTGGCAATGTAGGATGTTGGTGGTCTGCCTCTTTTCCTTCTGCCCTCAACTGTCATTATCAGATTAGTTGGTGTGTTTCTGTTTTCCCTGAAAGTTTGAAATAAGTAAAGTGTGTGTGTCATGTCAGACTAGATAGGCCGTGATGTACCAAATTCGAACAGCACATGTCAATATGTATCTGATTAAATTTTGTTATGTGTACCCAGGTTTTGTAGAAGAAGGGCAGAAAGCATGTTTTTGTTTCATCGTTTTCATTGAGAAGCATTGATATACCTCGGTACAAGACTGTATATTGTAGTTTCGTTTTCAAAGTACGAAAACTTGTTTTCTGTGTTACAATACACAATAATATTTAATATAAAAAAAAAATTTAGTAGGAAAACTCGTTTTCTGTATTACAAATAAACGATATTTAATATACTGTAATTTGTGCTCAAAATAGGAAAAGTCGTTTTCTATGTTACAATACACAAGAATATTTAATATATTATAATTTGTTTTCAAAGTAGAAAAACTCGTTGTCTGTGTTACAATATACAAAAATATTTAATATATTGTAATTTGTTTTCAAAGTAGGAAAATTTGTTTTCTGTGCCAGACTAACAAGAATATTTGTTGTATTGTAATTTTTTTCAAAGTAGGAAAACTCGTTTTCTGTGTTAGAATACACAAGAAAATTTAATCATCTTCAGTTTATTATTCAATAACATTTCCTGAAATAAACAGGATGTACAGTAGGTATGTGTTGCAAAACATGCTACAAAACGTCATAATCAACACCAGTTACCTGAATATGATTTGAGTTTAACAGATTAGAGCCATTCACTTACTCATTCATTTATTTTGTTTGGTGTTTTTTTCCATGTTTAGTGTTAAATACAAATTGAACACTGTTTGTTTAATTTGGTTGTGCAGAAATTATTTATTCCTTGTCCAAATCTACCCAAGTGTTTTGTCCCTTTTTAAAGCTACAGCATGCCTGGTATATCGGGGGACAGGCTAGCTCAGTGGTCAGAGCACTGTTCTCCCCAAACTGAGGTTAAGTACCACTGAGCGTGGTTACCAAGTGGAAGGGTGACCTTTCGTGCGCCTTGGCTTCAGGACAGTCCCCTAGTTCACCCAGCTATAAATGGGCACCTGCCCCATTTAGGGCCACGGAAGGTAAAGCAGCGAGGGAGAGGAGATGGGTGCCGTCCTGACCCCTGGAGAAGCTGAGGTCTCTGACGCCTCGCTCTTTCAAAATATGCATCCATATTTTAATTTCTAGCATATACCTAGAATATCACATTCCTTCTTTTTTTTTTTTTTTGGGGGGGAGTATAAGTTAGAAAAATAAATGGCTTTTATGACACCGGTATACCTAAACAAATGAGGTGACTTAATTTTTGTCAGAATGCTATAATTATTTTCAACAACTAACGTTGTGGATCCAGGGAAAGATGAATGGTTGATGTCATGAAACCTGACAGCTCTACAGTGAGGAATAAAGCTGATTCCAGTCACACACCGTCTGTTCCTGTGATCGAATGACAAAAGCCCCCCACTGTCAGTCCGTCTGTCTGTCTGTCTGTCTTTCTGCCTTTCTGTCTGTTTATTGTTTGCTTTTCTGATAACTGACTGTCTCTCTCTTTTTATGAGTATCCATCTCTTCATTTGAGTTCGTGTGTTGGTCTATCTGTCTGTCTGTGTGCGTGTTCCTGCCTATATATATATATATATATATATATATATATATATATATATATATATATGTATATATATATATATATATATATTATTATATGTATATGTATATATATATATATATATATATATATATATATATATATATATATGACGCTCCACCACATAATGAGACGGAGTGCACATGAGGTCAATTTTTAGTTATTGACATGTTATTAATGTGCAATAAAGTGGCTATCAAATACAAAAAACAGATTGAAAATCGGACAATTCTGTGCAACATTATTACAAATTGAAATGATAGACTGCAGGATGAGACAAAATGAGAAACGGGCAAGTTTATTTTAGTAACATGTTGTCAGAATGAGTGCTTTGGTATTTTCAAAACACATTTAAAAGCAAAAGGAATAAAAATTATACCTTAATATTTCATTATAAGGTAATAAACAGATCTAGTTTTTATAATCAATCAAAATCACAAAATTGACAACTTGACCCCCACCTGCCTTTAAAGGCTCCTAGCGAAGAATTGGGTTATGTGCTAAGCGACTCATTTCGTGGTGGAGCGCCACATATATACCGTAAAATCCCTAGCATACGCCCACCCCCCCTGTGCACTAATTTAGGGCAAAATTGGGGGGTGGGCATTTGCTAGGGATAGACCCCTTTGCACAAAATAATTTTTGTGTTCAACCATGTAATTCAGTGAATACAAACCCCGAAAGCATGTAGTTAGGTTGTGTGAGTAGAAGTGAAAGAAAATAGAAAAAAGGGACTTTGAGGCAAAGAAGGCCAACGAGTTCCATAGCTTTCCGTTGTAGGTCCTTGTTTTGCAATACCCTGCCTTCAGATCTTTCATCTTCCAGATAATGCAGCACACCTTGGTCGACATGTTCAGATCTAACTGCTGGTCCTGTTGACAGTTTCCGTTTTTGTTTGTCTTTCCCGTACTGCTGTTCAAGTCTATCTCTGTTTTCACTCCATTCCCTGATCCTTTTCATATCCACAGAAAATTCACTGGCACACTCCGAAACATTCCCACCTGCTTCGTTATCCAGATACTGGAGGGCTTCCAATTTGAAAGATACAGTGTAAGACTGTCGCGGGAGTGAGGAGAGGGGACAAAGAATGAGAAAAAAGGAAAGAAACACGAAAAGGTAAAGAAGGGGAAAAAAGACGACTTTTAGAACAGTCTGCACAAATCCTAGTGAAAGTGAGCATAGTCTCTTTGAAAAAAGCAGGTGGGCGTTTGCTAGGTAGTTACCCCTGTGCACAACTTTTGGCCCAAAGTGGGGGATGGGCGTTTGCTAGATGGTGGGCTTATGCTAGGGATTTTACGGTATATATATAAATATATATATACATGTGTATATGAAGGAAGGTGGCAGGATGGTTAAGATGTTCGCCTGCCAACAAGTAAACCTTAAGATTCTGGGTTCGTACCCAGCCTCGCCCTTTCTTCCCAGTTTGACGAAAAATTCGAACTGAATGTCAAAGTCATTAGGATGAGACTATAAACCGAGGCCCCATGTGCGAACGCACGCAGAACATCTTGCGCACAAGTTAAAACCCCGTTCCGCCTTTCGGAAGAGCAGGCCATCGTGTGACGGTAGGAGCGGATGACAAAATTATATATTAAAAAACATCATGCACACAGGTGTGTTTAAACACCATCCGTGGGGGAAAATCGGGGAGTTGGAGTCCCCAGGGCGGCTCGGGGTTGTATATGGCAACGTTCTGGTGGCTCCTGCGACTGTACTGAAACCATTTGTATCGGTCATTACCTTTCCAATGTATCATTCCAGTGGCGTGAAGATGGGGGGTCTGCTGCATGGGTAACATCTTGCCCTCCATACTTACTTACCCAGGCTTTGCGCTCTAAAGACTAGAGCGCAACTCCATAGTCTTCCGAGACTGATGGGTTCCTAATATATATATATATATATATATATATATATATATATATATATATATATATATATATATATATATATATATATATATATATATGTGTGTGTGTGTGTGTGTGTGTGTGTGTGTGTGTCATGTCTGCCTGTGGTCCCTTCTGGGGCATAGGCCGCCAACTAGCTGTCTCCAGGCATCTCGGCTCTGGGCTAGGCGTTCCAGTTGTCCCCACGTCTTGCCCATCTTTTTCGCATCTGCATCCAGGTCCCGGCGCCAGGTATTTCTAGGCCGCCCTCTCTTTCTTTTCCCTTGTGGATTCCAGGTGAGAGCTTGTCTTGTGATGCTGGATACAGGTTTCCGTAGGGTGTGTCCTATCCATCGCCAACGTCTCTGTAGGATTTCTTTCTCAACAGGCTGTTGTCTGGTTCTTTGCCATAATTCTTCATTACTGATCTTGTCTGGCCAGCGTATCTTGAGGATCTTCCTGAGGCAGGTGTTGATGAAGACCTGGATTTTCTTCATGGTGGTGACGGTGTTTCTCCAGGTCTCTGCTCCATACATTAGTATTGGCTTGATGATGGTGTTGAAGAGCCTGGTCTTGGTGGCGATGCTGATGTCGCTTGATCCCCAGACGTTTCTGAGCTGCTTGAAGGCTGCCCTTGCTTTACCGATGCGGGTTCTGACGTCTGTGTCTGTTCCTCCCTGTGTGTCCACGATGCTGCCGAGGTATGTGAAGCTTTCCACCTCTTCCAGCGCTTCTCCTTTGACTGTGATGGGTGTTGCGTTGGCTGCATTTGTCTTGAGTACCTTGCTCTTTCCTCTGTTGATGTTGAGGCCCAGTTTAGCTGAGTTCTCCACAACGATGTTGGTCTTTTCCTGCATCTGTTGCTGGGTGTGGGAGAGAAGGGCCAGGTCATCCGCAAAGTCAAGGTCGTCTAGCTGTTTCCAAGGTGTCCATTGGATGCCATTACGTTTCTGGTCCGCTGAGGTTTTCATGACCCAGTCGATGGCCAGCAGGAACAGGAAAGGAGATAGTAAGCATCCTTGCCTTACTCCGGTATCTACTTCAAAGGCGTCGGTGAGCTGTCTGCCATGAACTATTCTGCAGGTCATTCCTTCATATGATTTCCTGATGATGTTGGTGATTTTCTCTGGCACTCCATAGTGTCTCAGTAGCCTCCAGAGGGTCTGTCTGTCAACGCTGTCAAAAGCCTTCTCATAGTCTATGAAGTTGATGTATAGTGGCGAATTCCATTCCAGGGATTGTTCCAGGATGATACGCAGTGTTGCAATCTGATCCGTGCATGATCTTTCCTTTCGGAAGCCAGCTTGTTGGTCACGGAGATGTGGGTCTACTGCGTCCTTCATCCGGTTCAGCAGGATGCGGTTAAACACCTTTCCTGGGATGGACAACAGCGTTATCCCTCTGTAGTTGGAGCAGGAACTGAGGTCGCCTTTCTTGGGGAGTTTGATGAGGTAACCCTCTTTCCATTCTGTTGGTATTTCTTCTTCCTCCCAGATCTTGCCGAAGAGCGGGTAGAGGAGCTCCACACTGGTCTCGACGTCGGCTTTCAGGCTTCTGCTGGGATGCTGTCAGGTCCTGCAGACTTACCATTCCTCAATTGCTTGATGGCGCTGCGGATCTCTTCCTTTGTGGGAGCACTACACTTGATCGGCAGGTCGCTTGCGGCTGTCGGTATCTCTGGTGGGTTTGTAGGAGCTGGTCTGTTGAGTAACTCCTGGAAGTGCTCAATCCACCTGTTCTTCTGTCCTTCGTCATCAGCTATTACTCCTCCGTTCTTGTCTTTTACTGGTCTCTCTGGCTTGGCAAACTTCCCTGATAACTTCTTGATGATGAAGTACAGGTCCTTGGTGCTGTTCTGGTGAGCTGCATCTTCTGCTTCTTTTGCCAATGTCTCCAAGTAGTTTTGTTTATCTGCTTTAATGCTTCGCTTTACAACCCTATTTGCTTCTGTGTATTCCTCTTGGGCTTTTGTTTTTGCTGATCGTGTCCTGCTGTTGTTGACGGCTAATTTCTTTTCTCTTCTTTCTTCTATTTTCTCTAGGGTAGCTGCTGAAATCCATTCCTTGTGTGTGAATGATTTGGGGCCCAGTACTTCCTGACATGTTGAGGTCACTGTCTCTCTCACTCTCTGCCACCTGTCTTCTATCGTCTCCTCTTCAAGCAGCTCTCCTAGGACTTGGAACTTGTTGAATAGAGTGACCTTGAACTCTTCTTGCTTCCTGTTGTCCTTCAGCGCCGTGGTGTTGTAACGCTGGCGTTGACTGGATCCCCCCGTCCAATTTCTCTTCAGCTTCTGCTTCAATCGGGCAACAAGTAGATGGTGATCCGAAGCGACGTCTGCTCCTCGCTTGACGCGTACATCCTGTAGGGAGCGGCGAAACTTCTTCACGATGCAGATGTGGTCGATCTGGTTCTCGGTTGACAGGTCTGGCGACACCCAAGTTGCCTTGTGTATCCTTCTGTGCGGGAAAACACTTCCTCCGATGACCAGGTTGCTTGTGGCACACAGGTCTGCGAACCTCTCCCCGTTGTCGTTCATCTCGCCTAGCCCATGCCGCCCCATGATCTCCTCGTATCCCTGGTTGTCACTACCTATCTTGGCATTGAAGTCGCCCATTACGATGATGATGTTTCTCTTCGGTCTGTCTTGTATGATGGTCTGCAATCTGTTATAAAAGTCGTCCTTCTCCTCCTCCTCGCTGTCGTTCGTTGGGGCGTAGCACTGGATAATGTCCATGTTGATCCTCTTCTTCTTTGTACGGAAAGAGGCTGTCATGATCCTTGGTCCGTGTGCCTCCCACCCGATGAGCGCTCCCTGTGCTGGCTTGGAAAGCATCAGGGCGACTCCCTGGGTGTGTGCAGCATCTTCCTGCTCGTGCCCCGAGAACAGCAGCAGCTCCCCGGAAGACAGTCGCTTCTGCCCGGAACCAGTCCATCTGACTTCGCTGATTCCTAGGATGGTGAGGTTGAATTTCATCTCTGCGGCTACTTGCGCTGTATTCCCCGTCTCGTACATGGTCCTGACGTTCCATGTACCGATGGATGTGGTGGTCCTGGTGGAGATGATGGTCTTCGGTCTGACGGCTCCCAGATGATTCTGGCTTTCACCGCCCGACTTCATACTCCTTCCAGCTGGAGGTCCATCCCTCCCCAGGTCCGTGATGTCTTTTAAATTGCTATTTGGCGTTTCTGTAGCTAGGGTTTTTTTCACAGGGTGGGGTAGCTAACCCTACGCCAAACCCTCCTCCTTTTTCAGCCGGGCTTGGGACCGTCCTAGGCAGAGTTATATATATATATATATATATATATATATATATATATATATATATATATATATATATATATATATATATGTATATATATATATATATATATATATATATATATATATATATATATATATATATATATATATATATATATATATATATATATATATATATATATATATATATAGTCGGTTAGAGTGATGCGCATTGCGCTCGTGATCTACTGACCCGGGTTCGAATCTCGTTCAAGAGGAGTTCACATCAATGCCGTCTCCACTCCTAAAATTTCTTCGCATGAAACTATAAACCGAGGTCCCGTGTGCGAACGCACGCAGAACATCTTGCGCACTCGTTAAAACTTGTTCCGCTTTTCGGAAGAGTAGGCCATTGTGTGCCAGTTGGAACTGATGACAATATTCATAGAACCGCATACACACGGGGACAAGATTAAAAATAAAAAGCACATAAGTGCTGATTCCATTATCTTATAAATAAAAAAGAATATCTATCTATCTATCTATCTATCTATCTATCTATCTGTCTGTCTGTCTGTCTGTCTGTTTGTCTGTCTGTCTATCTATCCATCGGTCTGTCTATCTATCTATCTGTCAGTCTACCTACCTGTCTATCTATTCATTTATCCCTCTATCTGTGTATCTTTCTGTCTATCTATATAAGTCTACCTATGTATTTATCTTTCGATATATGTGTCTGTCTTTCTGTCTATCTATATATGCAGATATATATATATATATATATATATATATCCCTATCTTTCTTTCTAGATATCTAACTATCTGTCTATACAACTATCCATCTTTCTAATCATCTATCTATCTATCTTTCTGTCCACACACACACACACACACACACACACACACACACACACACACACACACACACACACACACACACACACACACACACACACAAAAACACACACACAACACACACACACACACATACATACATACATACATACATACATACATACATACATACATACATACATACATACATACATACATACATACATACATACACACACACACACACACTCACACACACACACACACACACACACACACACACACACACACACACACACACACACACACACACACAAAACACACACACAACACACACACACACACACACACACACACACATACATACATACATACATACATACATACATACATACATACATACATACATACATACATACATACATACATACATACATACATACATACATACATACATACATACACACACACACACTCACACACACACACACACACACACACACACACACACACACACACACACACACACACACACACACACACACACACACAGCCATATCCATTTCACAACCCATTCCATCACAGTCAATGGATCAGCAATACCACAGACGAAGCCTCCTCTCCCCAAAATCAAAATCTGGACATGGAGGGAAGCCTGACATTGGGAGGGAAGGAAGGGAGGAGAGAAGCACGAAGACAACGACCAGACACAGGCTGTGGTAGCGGGGAGGCTAGGGAGGGGGAAGGGGAGGGGGGACAGAATGAGCTGTGTGCCCATGGGAAAAAGACCAAAAGAGAGCAGAAGGAAGACAAAAGATTCACAGGGGTGGACTAGGGAATGAGGGAGCGTGGAGAAGAGAGAAAAGAGTCAGACAGGGGCTGAGAGGAGGCGGCACCAGCCTTTGTTATGCCACGTTCAGGACAGCAGAGGAGAGGGTGGTGAGCAGGGGGGGTCAGGTGGAGGTGTGGGGTGCAGAGAACTGGACCAAGGATGAAGAAAAACACTGTTGTTTGGTTGGTTGGTTGGGGTTTTTGTGTGTCAGTTCTTCAGCTAGAGCTCTGGGGTTCACCAACAGTGGAGATTTTGCATAATCATGTGACCACTTTCACCCACCATTTAGGTAGCCACATTCCAACTTTGGAGAGGGTGACTAAACACGATACTTGTGTGCATGCATTTTTTTTCTAATTTTGTCATCACTCGGCATAAAATGGCCTGATCTTTTGAAAAGTGGAACAGGTTTTTTTTAATTTGTGCGCAAGATATTTCGTGTGCGTTCATACACGAAACCTCTGTTTCTAGTCTCATCTCAAAGATTTTTTTGGGGGGAGCGGGGGGAAGTGGAGTCAGTGCATGTGTTAACTGCAGGGTAAAAGTCCCTAAAACGGCCACCCCAGTGGTGGTTCGATCCCTGGCCATCAGACCAGGCGCGCAATGCTCTAACCACTAGACCACCCCACCCACCCATCATAACAATACCTTCATTGTGATTCAGCATATGTCCCACTGCTGCCAGCTGCTATGAAAGAGAAGAATGGAAGCATGACAGGGACTGAAGACTTCAGCTTTAATCAAAAGTATCATCCCACGCTCTCAATGAGTAAAGAACGGATGACAACATTTACACAAACCGCATACACATGGGGACTGGATCCAAAAATAAAAAGCTCATAAGTGCTTATTCCATTATCCCCGATATAAAAGAATGTACAAATAAAGGAATGAATAAATAAAGGAATGAATAAATAAAGAATGAGTAAATAAAGGAATGATAAATAAAAGAATGAGTAAATAAATCAGAACAAAGCCATGCTAGGAGGAAGGGTGGGGCAGACGAAGAATGCAGATATAAAATACCATCAGCAGGAAAAATGTCTCAGCCAGGCCCTGAGTCTCCACGCTGGATTTGTAACAGATTCTGCTATCTGGGGAGAGGGGGAGGAGAGGGGGGCAGGGGGTGGGGGCTATGGGGTGGGTGGGTTCAGGTGTGGAGTGACCATGAGCATGACTCCGTTCTCCTGAAAGCCCCTTCAGACAGGATTGCAAACCAAGCTCCTGGCTTTGTCTGGAAAACCTGTACTTCCAAATGCCAATACTTTGTTATCTCACAGACAGAGAAACTGACGCGGGTTACGAACCACACATTAAAACAGTAAACATGTTAACATAATATCATGAAAAATATCACAGCATGGTATTCAAACATCAGCTCGCATCCATCAGAACATAAAAAGCACCCACATAATTATCAGCAATACCTCAGCCAGTCATAAACTCTCCCAAATAAAATCTCATCATACACTCCTGTGCGCTCCAGTATGCCCGGGGGTATCCACACACTTACACACAGCTCCCCCCCCCCCCTACACACACACACACTTTGGAAACATTGCACACATGCACATGTGTGTCTTGTTGACACCTTAGCACACACACACATGCAAACACAAACACTCACGCAAACACAAACACAAGCACACATACACGCGCGCGCGCGCACACACACACACACACACATACACGCACTTACGCACGCATGCATGCACATTTGCGAACACACCTACCTGTGTGACTGCATGTAAAACACATAACATACATACATACATACATACATACATACATACATAATCATACATACAACATACATACATACATACATACATACATACATACATACATACATACATACATACATACACAACATACATGCATGCATGCACATAATACATACATACATACATACATACATACATACATACATACATACATACATACATACATACATACATACATACATACATACATACATACATACATACATACTATACATACATACATACATACATACATACATACATACATACATACATACATACATACATACATACATACATACATGACATACATGCATGCATGCATGCATGCATGCATGCATGCATGCATCATCATGCATGCATGCATGCATACATACATACATACATACATACATACATACATACATACATACATGCATACATACATACATACATACATACATACATGCATGCATGCATGCATACATACATACATAATACAACATACATAACATCATGCATGACATCATACATGCATCATACATACATACATACTACATACATACATACATACATACATACATACATACATACATACATACATACATACATACATACATACATACATACATACTTACATACATATACAACATACATACACGTGCAGGCACACACAAAAGCTGTTATGCCCATGTAGCACCAAAAACAAGAGAACATGTTAAACCTGCTCTGCTTTTGGAAGAGTAGGCAATTTGTGTCGTGGGAATGAATGATACAATTTACAAAACTGTTTGCACACGAAGACTGAATGTAAAAGCCCACATGAGTGCTTATTCCTTTATCATCGAAATAAAAATCTTTTTTTTTATTACTAAATAAATAAAAATCTGCACAAACACTCGCGCGCGTACGCATGCACATAGACACACACGCACACACACATGCACACTACTACCACCCACGCACGCACACACACATGCACAACAAACCTCCTACCCACCCACCCCCAACACAGAGAGAGAGACAAACAAACAAACAAACAAATGCAATCACCATCCACACACGCGCACACACAAACACTCGCAAACATCCCCCCTAACACGCACGCACACAGAGGAGAGACGGAGTGGGGAGGGAAAGATGGAACCCAAGACAGAAGCAAGCCACAGCCCACAACCCATTCCATCACAGTCATGGAGCAGCAATGCCACAGACCAAGCCTCCTCTCCCCAAAACCAAAATCTGGACATGGAGGGAAGTCTGACATTGGGAGGGAAGGGAGGAGAGAAGCACGTAGACAACAACCAGACACAGGACTGTGGTAGTGGGAGGTCAGGGGGAGGGGGGAGGGGGATAGACATCGCTGTTACTTACACCCATCACGTAACAAGAGAGCTGAAGAAGGGAAACGATATTGATTGGAATGGGATAGAGAATGAGAGTGGAAAGAGCAGAAAATAGAGAACGACAGCGTGTGACGAAGAAGAGGAAGAAATCATTGTTTTATTCAATTCCAATTTAAGATACTCTATTTTCTTTCAGAGAAATCGGGGGTGGGCTACAAGCCATACATAAAAACAGTCAACAGAAAAATGTCTATCATAAGAAAGATACCACAACACAGTATCCAAACACACAGACACACACACACAACACACACACCACACACACACACACACACACACACACACACACACACACACACACACACACACATACACAACTACACACACACACACACTACACACCACACACACACTACACACACACACGCACACCACACAAACACACACACACACACACACACACACACACACACACACACACACACACAACACACACACACACACACACACACACACACACACACACACACACACACACAATCACCAATCACACAATCACAATCGCAATCGCAATCACTAGATAAGAGCACCAAAACATCGGCAATACTTAATCCAGTCATAAACTCATCAGCGTAAAACCACAGGCACGTAAAAAGGGAGCAGAAGAAAATTGAGATTAACAGGGGTGGGGTAAGGGATGAGAGAGAAAAGAATAATTTTCAAAAATGAAATAAGACAGCACGAGAAGGGCAAGGGGGCGTTGTTACGCCCACGTAAATGGGAGAGGAGAGAAGAACTAGGAGCTTAACAAAAGTGGCGTGGGGTGGGAGGAGGGGGGATAAAAAAAAAAAAACAGGAAAATGGCACGTCCCTATGGCACGTTCCCTGTGCTTCCTCACGTTTTCAACTGATGCCAAATGGCATGAAAGAGGTTGGGGGGAGAAGAGTGACAGAATGGCAGAGACCTGTGAATAAATATCTAAAGAAGGATTAGTCATCCGAGTGTTTTGTGTAATATCATAACGAAAACCAAATACCCCTTCTTTTCCAAAGAGGAAGGTGGTGGTTGTGCTGGTGGATTATTCATCTAAGTGTTTTATGTAAGATTATAACAAAAACGAAATACCCCTTTTTGAGAAGAATTGTGGTGGTGGTGGTTACGATACCTCATCACACCACACAATACCATACTACACCACAAAATATGGTGGTATAGTGGGGTATGGCGTGGTATAAGTATGGTGTCTTATGGTGTGGTGGTAAAGGGTTACCTTTGCCTTTTACCGCCACACCATAACATACCCTACTTATACCACGCCACATACCACCACACCACACCATACCATACCATACCATACCATACCATACCATACCATACCATACCATACCATACCATACCATACCATACCATACCACACCATACCATACCACACCATACCATACCATACCATACCATACCATGCCACACCACACCATACCATACCATGCCACACCACACCACACCATACCCTACCATAGCACACCATACCATACCATACCATACCATACCCTACCATACCCTACCATACCATACCCTACCATACCCATACCCTACCATACCATCCAACCATACCATACCATACCAACCATACCATACCATACCATACCATACCATACCCTACCATACCATACCATACCATACCCTACCATACCATACCATACCATACCATACCATACCCTACCATACCATACACCTAACCATATACCTACCCTACCCTACCATACTACCATACCATACCATACCATACCCTACCATACCTACCTACCATACCATACCCTACCCATACCATACCATACCACACCATACCATACCTACCATACCATACCTACCATACCCACTCATACCATACCTACACCATACCTACCATACCATACCATACCATACCCTACCATACCATACACACTAACCATACCCTACCAACCCTACCATACCCTACCCCTACCATACCATACCATACCATACCATACCATACCTACCAACCATACCATACCATACCATACCATACCATAACCTACATACCCTACCATACCATACCATACCTATACCATACCATACTACCATACCACTTACCATACCTACCATACCATCCATACCATACCATACCATACCATACCATACCATACCATACCATACCATACCATACCATACCATACATACCATCATACCATACCATACCATACCATACCATACCATACCATACCATACCATACCATACCATACCATACCATACCAACCATACCATACCATACCATACCAACCATACCAACCATAACCATCCTAAAACCATACCACATACCATACCATACCATACCATACCACCATACCACATACCATACCATACCATACCATACCATACCATACCATACCTACCTACATACCATACCATACCCACATACCATACCCTACCATACCATACCATACCTACAACCATACCACACCATACCATACCCTACCATGCCATACTATGATTATAACGGTAGAGGGGGGAGGGAGGCAGTTGTGATATAAAACTCTGGGAGATGTTGTTTGCTTATTTGTTTGGGTTTTTTATTATTATTTATATTCATCAGTCTGTTTGCCTCTCTGCTTGCTGACAAAAGCAAAGCTGTGTGGAACTCTGAGCGTCAGACATCAATGCTCTCCCCTTGTTGTCTGGAACCTATTATCTCCCTTGTTGTCTGGAACCCTATTATCTCCCCTTGTTGTCTGGAACCCTATTATCTCCCCTCGTTGTCTGGAACCCTGTGGCGAAGACCTAGCAGGCATGGCAAGATGGTTTGGGTTTGTTTGTTTGTTTGTTTTTTTGGGGGGTTGCGCTCCTCCATTAAATATCCGAGGTTCACCGGTGGTGAGACTGTTGCGTTGGTGACCGTTTTTGGTCCACCATGAAGGTAGCCACATTCTGACTTCGGGGATGTATGCTGGGTATGTTCGAGTTTCTGTCACCCACAGGAACCATGGGATCTTTAACGTGTATATTTGGTGTTCTGCATGTCTACATACATGGTTAGAATTAAGGCACTGGCAAGTCTGCATTTGAAGTTGAGCAGAGAGATCGTAAAAATACTCTCACTAGCACTCTTTAATTCACCAGACGCCGCTGAAAATCGAACCCACGACTTCATGGACCCATAGGACTGGAGTCGAACGGTCTTAACCACTCGGCTCTAGCGTCTGTTGTATGCAGGAAGTTTTCATCCTGTGATGACAGATGCATGATGGAATTAACCACAGGAAAGAGGGGAAAACGCCACAAAGAATTTTCACCAACCACAATAGTGAAAGGCTGTTATCAAAGTGTTTGCAGTTTCTCATTTCGAAATTGCCATTTTGTGTTTGTCCGTTTGGGGGTGAGGGTAAGGGGTGGAATAGGGAATGGGTGGAATGGTGGGGGGAGAGTTAGGGGGAATAATCAGGAGGGGTAAGGTGACTGAGTTTAGAAATCTGAGTGTTGTCCAGTCTGTTAACACTTTCTTTCAATGATGTCAAGATGCTTGGAGCTGTTCAGTAAGATTTCTCTCCCTGTGTTGGGGATGTGGGTGGAATTTGTACACTTCTCTCTTTGTTTCTGTCGTGTTATGCCGGCTATTTTTCTGTTGTCTGTGTGTTTGAAATCGTTTTCTGAGTCATTAAATTATCCGCCAGTATTTTGACCTTAAGTATTGTTCCACACAGTGGATGGGGGTAGGGGGGTGTTCGTTCATCGGCTAGCGTTCCAAGGTTCACCACTGGTGAGCTATTTGTGTATGTGACCGTTATTTCTTCACCATTAAGGTAGCCGCATTCTGACTTGGGGATACAGTTAGGAATTGAACCTACCCATTTTTCAAGGACATTCGGGAGGTTTCTTCCTGTTCTTTTCAATTGTAAATTGTCGTGGGGTGTTTTTTGACGTGCACAAGTTTGTATCCTAAGCACTCGGGTCCTACTGGTTTAGAGTCGTCCCCAAAAAGACTTGACATTCAGTTTTGCTGTCAAGCTGGGAAGAAAGGGGAAGGCTGGGAATCGAACCCAGAACCTCGCGGTTTACTTGTTAGGCAGGTGAAGGTCTTAACCGTCCTGTCACCTTCCTTCTAGCTACAGAGTGTAATCTCTGCATTTCTGCTGTGGTCTGATTTTATTTTCTGCTCATGTTGTATTTTTCTTTGAAATATGTGCATTGCCCATTGACCTCAACAAAATTGTATTACTTCAGAAAAACCTAGCTAATGGACATGACATGAGTACAACAAGCAACGCTCATGTGAGTACTCTGACATTATGTGGGGAAATGGGCTGCACCTGAATTGTGCCCATTGGCTTGTACCTATTTTTTCCTTTATTTCGAGGATAATAGAATGAGTACTAATGTGCTTTTTACATCCAGTCCCCGTGTGTATGCAGTTTTGTAAATCTTGTCATCTGTTCCCACTGGCACACAATGGCCTACTCTTCCAAAAAGCGGAACGGGTTTTAACGTGTGCGCAAGATGTTCTGCGTGCGTTTGTGCGCGGGACCTCAGTTTGTAGTATCATTCGAAGGAATTTTGGATGGAGTGGAGTCGGCACTGATCTTAACTCCAGAAGAAAAATCCTCTTGAACGAGATTGGAACCCGGGTCAGCAGATTACGAGCGCATCACTCTGACCACCAGGCTATCCTGTCATGTGCCTGATGTTATCAGCGATAGGTAGGAAGGAGTGAAGTGCCCCCCAGTTTACACAGTCTTCTGTGCTCTTTTGTTCTCGTCAGGAAAATGGTTGGCATCCTAATTTCTTCCCCCCACACACAGCTCATGATGGAAAACTTCCCGTGCTGAGGCGCGGCCTTCTTCTTTG
>CM060336.1:46898096-46900596 GCA_030674155.1 Stramonita haemastoma
CGTGCACCACGGATTAATGGATCTGTCTTTGATGACGTCTGTGGGGGCATGGCGTTATCGGCGTTTCTGTCCTAACGAGCAAGAACCTGGATGATGACCTCAGATGAAAGTGAGGTGTTGCTTTGAAACGAATCAGCCAGGTTTTTCTTTCTCACTGTCAAAACCGACGTTATGTGATGTCGGCGAAAAAAGTAAGGGTTTCTTTAACACGATACGGGGACGGGACAGCTCAGTGGTCAGAGCACTTGCTGTCCCCCAGCCAAGGTTAAGCAGCCTCAAGCGTGGTTACCAAGTGGATGTGACCGTTTGTCAGGCCTGGCTTCGTACAGTCCCCCAGTTTACCCAGCTGGTAAATGGGTACCTGCCCTCATTTAGAGTCAGGGAAGGCAAAGCAGCGAGGGAGAGAGATGGGCGCCGCCCTCAACATGCTGGCCCCTAGAGAAGCTGAGGTCAGAACAGGCAGCACTGAACACCACCAAAGTGACCCAGCAGCAGTGCGGGGCCCCTCTGGCTGGTGGCCCACCCCGGCCTGATATTGATGAGCTCCTTGTGGACTTCAACTCTGAGGATGAGACATGACGAAAACTGGGAACGGCGGTGGCGGAGAGATTGGAAGGAACGGCGTGGGAACAGCAGGACAGGAATGTCACAGAAGATGAGGCAGCAAAAAAAACAACTATTAACCCAGCTCCCGTGGGACACCTTACCAGTGATATCCTCAACACACGGTGACTACCGCCATCTTTCCGCGAAGATCTGCCAGCTATGAACGATGTATAGCACATAATATAACGACATATGTAGTATACCAAGCATGCGATCTACGACCCGAAGAAAAATGAACTCCGTCACGTTCACCTCGCTGAAGTGACGCTGTGTGCTGGGGACAGTGCAGGCACTTGTCAGCTAGCGAGAGGAGAGAGGGGGGTGACCACTCCGCACATCTGCTGTGACATGCAGTGGTAGAAAAGAAAAATACATTTTAAAAGGGATGGTCCTTCGGATGAGACTATAAACCGAGGCCCCATGTGCGAACGCACGCAGAACATCTCGCACACACGTTAAATCCTGTTCCGCTTTTCGAAAGACTAGGCCATTGTGTATCGGTGGAAACAGATAAAAAAAAGTTTACAAAATTGCATACACACGGGAACTGCATGTAAGAAAAAAAAAAAAGCACGTGAATACTTATTTCATTATCCTTGGATGTAAAAGAATAAAAAGGGGAAAATAATAAAAAGATAGGAGGTTTACAGGTAACGCACCTGCCTACAAACCCAAAAGTCCGGACTTGATGTGTGTGGTGGTTCCATCCCCGTTTTAGCTCAAAACTTGTTCCCCATCCAGTAGACTTAAGCGATGGTCTGGATGCTAGTCTTTCGGATGAGAAGATAGCTAAGCGAGGTCCCGTGTGTAACATGCATTTAGTTCATGTTTAACCCACGGCAACAAGAGAGTTCTACCTGGCAAAATTCTGTAGAAAAAGGTCACTCGATAAGAAAAATAAATGCAGTTGCAGACAGGAAAAGAAAAAAATAATGGATGGCGCTGCACTTGTTGCGACCGTTCTCCCTTGGGCGAGCAGTCCCAAATTTTACGCAGAGAAATCTGCCATGACTTAAAGTGGCATATAATGCAATACAATATAAACAATACGATACAATGCAGTACAATACAATACAATAAATATAATACGATGTAATCCAATACAAAACAATACAACATAATGCAACACAGCATAATGCCTGATTACGACATTGACTTGCGTTAACGACATTACCACCGCCTGTTTACGGCAGATGGGAGACAATGCAATGGCCATGTAGGCTAATTCAGTTATTCCCCCTAGCGGTGTACTAAGAGAGCAAATGAGGTCACTGGCCATGCAGAAGGCAAATTAGTCCGCGTGAGATTCCTTTTGTTCTGTTTTATTTTCCCTACGATGCATGTGGCAAATCAGCCACAGCCTGGACCCTGGTCTATTTTCTGTTCTCTTTGCATTTTTCCTTTGTTTCTTTTCATTCATCGGCTAGATCGACGAGGTTTACCACTGGTGTGATTTTGCCAATGCGACCATTTTTACCCACCTTGAAGGTAGGCGCATTCCGACTTTGGCCATGAATGCTGGGTATGTTCGTGTTTCCGTAAAGCTAAAATAATTTATCGGAGTTTTTACGTTAATATTTGATCTTCTGCATGTGCATAAACACGAAGAGAAGTTAAGCACTGGCAGGCCTGCACTTGATGTTGACCTTGGAGGTCGTAAAACTCCCCACCCTTAGTTCACCAGACGCCACCGAGATTCGAAGCCAGGACTTCATAGACCCATGGGATTGAAGTGGAACGGTCGTGACCACTCAGCTATAGCGACCGTCTTCTATTGTAGAATAGCCTATGCCGAATATTAGCTGAGATCTGAGAGACTACCGCTTTCGGAGTTGCATTTCTCAATTGTTCACAGGTTTTCAGTTTTCATAATGAAAAAGTCGTCTAGTCTCCA
>CM060336.1:46905596-46910596 GCA_030674155.1 Stramonita haemastoma
ATTCATACGGAGGTGTCAGTCAGTATGTAAGAACAATGGAAGGTCCTGTATTGTCCTCCCTTCCTCCCTTTGAAGTAAACAGTCGTACAGCCTTGCGGAAGGATGCTCACTACTTAGCGCGGATATGTGCACCACTCAGTTCATTTCTATTCAAACACTTCCTTCTATTAATTCACAAACAGAGGAAGTTTCACACGTGATACCGCCATTGCATTTTTTTGTTTGTTTTTTTCAAAAAGCGACGTCTCTTGACTCAAAAGCTGTTTTACTTATTTTAAGAACATGGGAGTCGAAAAGTAAAATAGATTTATCGTTTGAAAATATATCCTTGATACCTATCATCGTTTCCACAGAAATTGCGATTAACTTTTGCTGAATTCCCTCACATTCTGGTGTCTTACTGTAGTTTTTTTTAATGTTTGTTTCCCTTCTCAAGAGCCCTGAGGTTCACCATTGGTGAGATTTTTGCGCATACGACCGTTCCCCCTCACCCCCTCCCCCCTCCACCTCCCATCCCACCTCAATTTAGGAAGCCGCATTCCGACTTCGGGGATATTTAGCGGAATGATATAGCAGACAAACTCGGAAAGAAGATACTTTGGGGAATTGGTCAGAAACTCAGTGTGGTGTGGTGTGGTGTGATGTGGTGTGATGTGGGTGTGATGTGGTGTGGTGTGGTGTGGTGTGGTGTGGTGTGGTGTGGTGTGGTTGGTGTGGTTTTGGTGTGGTGTGGTGTGGTGTGGTGTGGTGTGGTGTGGTGTGGTGTGGTGTGTGTGTGGGTGTGGTGTGGTGTGGTGTGGTGTGGTGTACTGTGGCATGTGTGTGTGGGGTTTTTTTTTATTCTAGTATCACTGGGAGTGGATATACTTTCGACAAATCAAATCAAACACACATTTTCCGTGGTTTTAGAAAACTATGGAACAGCTACCTTACTCTCACAGAAAGCTACACACTGCACTACACTAAACCACCCTGGACTATACTACACTACATTACATTGCACTACACTACACCACATCACACTACACTACACTACATTACACCACACTACACTACACTACATTACATACACTACACTACACTACACTACACCACACTACACTACACCACACTACACCACACTACACTACACTACACTCCACTCCACTACATTACATTCCATAACATAACATTACAATACATCACACTACACTACAATGGTTTTTAAGAACATTGTATCTAAACATTGGTGTGTGTGTGTATGCGTGTGTTTGCGTGTGTGCGAGCGCGCGCGCGTAGAGTGTGAGTGTTTGTGACATTTTATTTGAAGTTATATAATGTTTGAACAAATATGAAATGTAGCTACTTCGTGTGTTTGATTATGATTTGTATCAATATGCCTGTCAGTATTGTAATTGCCCTTCAGGGATGGTTAAAGTGTTTTGACTTGACTTGACTTGACTGACTTGATTTGACTTGACTACTACTAACTACACTACACTACACTACACTAGCTATCCACTGCACTACACTACACTACACTACACACTACACTACATACACTACACTACACTACACTACACTACACTACACTACACTCACTACACTACACTACACTACACTACACTACACTACACTACACTACACTACACTACACTACACTACACTACACTACACTACACTACACTCACACTACACTACACTACAACTACACTACATACACTACACTACACTACACTACACTACACTACACTCACTCACTACACTACACTACACTACACTCACTATACACTACATTACACTACACTATACACTACACTAATACCACTACTAATACACTTCACTACACATACTATACTACACTACACTACTACACAACACTCTACTACACTGCACTACACTCACACATTACAACTTACACTTACGCTACGCTACACTACACTACACTTACTAACACTACCTTCATTTCTATACTATACTATACATACTTATACTATACTATATTTACTATACTATACTATACTATACTATACTATACTATCACTATACTATACTATACTATACTACACTACACTACACAACACTATGCCACACTGCAGTACACAACACTATGCCACACTGCACTACACTACACTACACTACACTACACTACACTACACTACACTACTCTTCACTACACTACACTACACTACACTACACTACACTACACTACACTACACTACACTACACTACACTACACTTTTGTTCACATTAAGTCCCCGTGTGCATGCAGTGCTGTAAATTTTCTCATCCATTCCCATCAGCACAAATGACCTACTCTTTCGAAAGGGGGAACAGGTTTTAACATGGGCACAGGAAACTCTGCGTGCGTTCACATATGTGGCCTCGGCTTATAGTCTCCTCCGAAAGGCTTTCGGGGGATTGGAATCGGCACTGATGTTAACTCCAGAGGAAAAATCTGTTAAACGGGTGTTTCGGTGGTGGCTGGAACCTGGGCTCGAACCGTTGCTATCAAATCACGAGCCAAAGGCTTTAACCACTGGGCCACCCTGTACACCTCAAAGAGTTAAAGGAGAAGGCTGTCAGTTGGTCCGTCAGTTCATGGAGAGTAGCAAGAGAACTTGAAATCAAAGAAAAGGAAGAAATACCCCCCAAAAGGTGAAATACCCCGCAAGTGTGAAATACCCCCCAAAGGGTGAAATACACCCCCCCCCCCCCCGGGTAAAATATCCCTCCCCAAAAAGGAAGAACTAAAATCCAAGCAAGCACTAGTGTGTTACTGACTGGCACCAGATGTGTGCCTGCAGCCAGAGAGAGGAGGCATCCCCAGACTCCCCGTGTTGTTCCTGATGTTGCCGCACTGTTTTCTGCAGGGAGGATGCCTTGGTGCAGTTCTCGAATGCGCTGCATGTCTCCAGGCTCGTCACTTTCTCAATGTCTGCAACAGAAATAGTCACATAAGGCTGGCATTTCTTTTTTACACTCTCTCTCTCTCTCTCTCTCTCTCTCTCTCTCTCTCTCTCTCTCTCTCTCTCTCTCTCTCTCTCTCTCTCTCTCTCTCTCTCTCTCTCTCTCTCTCTCTCTCTCTCTCTCTCTGAAAATAAAGATTCTTCATTCATTCATTCATTCATTCATTCTGTCTCTCTCTGTGTCTCTCTCTATCTCTCTCTGTCTCTGTTTCTGTCTCTCTTTCTCTCTCTCTGACATTTAAGGATGGCCTTTGGTATAACTAAAAAACTGACATTGAGCAGTCCTGTAGGACACTCGTTATAGTAGTGTCATGACTTGCTTTTGCAGGTGTTTTTTTTTTAAATTTTATTGTGTGTTTGTTATTGGTACTATCATTCTCTCTCGCCCTTTTCTGAGTACTGTACGATTTTTTAATTTTGCTGTAGATTCATACTATTATCTAGCACACATCCATCAACATAACTCACTTCACCACACCTCCCCTTCAAACCATCGTCTGAACAGACATAGTATCAAAGCAACAACAGCAACAACACAACAACAACAACAACAACAACAACAAACAACAACACACACACACACACACACACACACACACACACACACACACACACACACACACACACAACACACGTACACACATACACGCGCAGGCACAGACACAGACACACACACACACACACACACCACTATCACACTCACTAATAATAATAATACATGGAATTTATATAGCGCTATATCTTGTAAAAACAAATCAAAGCGCTTGCACTCGACCCTCACAACAAACAAGCAACCACTGACAATGAATAATTCTAGCAAATTCGAAAGCACACAACACACACACACACACACACACACACACACACACACACACACACACACACACACACACACACACACACACACACACACACACACACACACACACACACACACACACACTTATAGAGGCTATACATTTAGGCAGGGCGAAGGGAATTTCAAATGTTGAAGGCAGGGACAAATAGGAAATGAAAACAGAAGGCAAAAATCTTAGGTTTGAAACAAGTGTGTCTTGAGGTTGGATTTAAAAGTGTCATATGTAGGCTTTTGCCGAAGGGAGAGAGGGAGGTCATTCCAGATTGATGGACCAGAAATAGAGAAAGAGCGGTGGCCAACGGTAGATAGGTTGAATCTAGGTATCTTTAAGGATAAGGTATCTGCAGCCGAGCGGAGGGAACGAGAAGGTGTGTACACGTGAAGACATTCACAGAGGTAAGAGGGTGCTGTTTTGTGGAGACATTTATAACAGAGAGTACTGATCTTATAGTTTACTCTCTGTGGCACAGGCAGCCAGTGGAGAGATTGCAAGAGAGGAGTAATGTGCTCAGATTTTTTCCTTCTGAGGACCAGTCGAGCTGCAGAGTTTTGTATACGTTGGAGGGAGTGGATAGATGATGCTGGCAGACCAGCCAAAAGAGAATTGCAATAGTCCAGACGTGAAAGAATAAGAGAAGTGACTAGTTTGGATGTTGCATCAGTGGACAGGTACTTTCGAATTGCACTAATACGCCGTAGTTGATAGTAGCATGACTGACAGGTCTGGGTGATGAATTTTTGCATGGAGAGTGTGTTGTCAATAACGACTCCTAGATACTTTACAGCACTGGATAGAGGGACTGACGTATTGCCGAATTCTATTGAAGTTGTTGTGATAAAAGACAGTTTGTGTTTGGTCCCTACAAGCATGGATTCGGTTTTATCTGCGTTTAATTGTAATTTGTTCTGTATCATCCAGTTTTGGATATCTTGAAGGCAGTTGGACATATTTGTCAAGAGAGAAGGCAGATTTTCAGGTGTATCACTGCTTAGAATCTGAGAGTCGTCTGCATAAAAGTGATGGTTGATCTGATGACGGTTAATAACATGTGACAGGGGAGCAGTGTAGAGAGTAAAGAGAACAGGGCCTAGAACAGATCCTTGAGGGACTCCGCATTCTAGTTTGGTTGGTGTGGAATGAATCTTGTTTACTGCCACAGTTTGGAATCGGTTTGTCAGGTCCGAACTAAACT